>MU672900.1:4599-48980 GCA_026770625.1 Nicotiana glauca | reverse complement strand
ACACTCACTGAGTACACGTTGATTACGTACTCATACTACACTTCTGTGCATTTTTGTTACACAGGTATATATATACAGCTCTAGCAGCCTACTGGGCGCAGCAGCACGGACGATTCGGGACTAGGTGAGTTGCAGTATTCAAGGCGGCCCGCAGCTTTTAAAGTCCCTTCTAGTAACTGTATTTCTTTCCTGTCCATTGTATTCCGGACGGATGTTATGTTGTATTTTATTTCTCTTATCAGTAGTCGCTCATGTACTTGTGACACCGGGTTTCTGGGAGGGTTTACAACGGATTTGTTCTATTTATTATCATTTAAATTTGAATTCTAGTAATGAACTTTTATTTATAAAAATTGGAAGGAAAAACCTTAGATTTTTAAAAGTATTAAAAGAGGAATTAATTGATGAGTTAGTTGGCTGGCCTGACAGAGGTGTCCGGCGCCACCACGACCCTTAGTGGATTTTGGGTCGTGACAGGTAAGCGCCGTTTTGGTTCGAGAAGAACAAGGTAAACAATCCCCTACCTATTATGTTAGTAGATCTTTGTTAGATACAGAGATGCGGTATCCTCAGTTAGAAAAACTTTCACTTGCATTAATCATGGAATATAGGAAGTTAAGACCTTACTTTCAGTGTCATCCTATTGTTGTAATAACTGCTTACCCTTTGCGAAATATATTACATAAGCATGAGTTATCAGGAAGGTTGGCCAAGTGGGCTATAGAGTTGAGTGAATATGAAATCACATACCAACCTAGAACTGCTATAAGATCACAAATGTTAGTTGATTTCGTGGCTGATATTAGCCAGGGGATGCAATTAGAAGCAGAAAAAGAACTGCAAGTTTTTAATGGTGCTAACCTAGGAACTTGGACTTTATTCACTAATGGCTCATCTAACGTAAAAGGTGCAGGTTTAGGGGTTTTGTTGGTACCACCTATAAGTGAAACTATTAGACAAGCTATTAAATTTCATTCCATAACTAACAATGAAGCGCAGTATGAAGTTGTGATTGCAGGTCTAGAATTGGCACGAGAACTTGGCATAAATCAGATTATAATCAAGAGTGATTGACAACTTTTGGTCAATCAAACACTGGGGACTTATACAGCTAGGGAAACAAGGATGCAACAGTATTTAGAAAAGGTACGTGAATCGATAAAGCAATTTCATACCGGGAAAGTCATACAACTACCAAGGGATGAAAATGTTAAAGTAGACGCCCTAACTAATCTCACATCTGCAGCTGATGTGGAAAGTGATGCAAACGCCTCAATTATACACTTATTTAACTCAATTCTAGATGCTGATAAGAATGAGGTAAACTTTAATAATTTAACTTGGGATTGGAGGAACGAGATTATTGCTTTTTTGCAGTATGGCACCGCCCCTGATGATAAGAAAAAAACTCATGCGCTTCGAAAAAAAGCTGCTCGGTACTGCTTAAAGCAAGGAAACTTATATCGTAAAATTTTTGGTGGTCCCTTAACAAGATACCTTAGACCTTCACAAATGGAGTATATAATTAGAGAAATACACGAGGGCATTGCATGAATCACGCAGGAGGAAGGTCATTGGTAAAAATCTTAATTAGGGCAGGTCACTACTGGCTAAAAATGGAAGAAGAAGCAGAAAATTTCGTGGCTAAATGTGATAAATGGAAGAAGTACGGGAACAATATGCATAGACCTGCAGAGTTATTAAATCCGGTCATCGTGCTATGGCCATTTATGAGATAGGGAATGGATATAGTAAGATCATTACCACAAGCAAAAGGACAGGTAAAGTTTATGCTCACACTTACTGATTATTTTACTAAATGGGTAGAGGTAGAAGCATTTAAACAGGTGCGAGAAAAGGAAGTCATAGATTTCATTTGGCGAAATATCATATGCCGATTCGGTGTTCCAAAGGAAATCGTATGTGATAATGACCCTCAATTTATTGGAGCTAAAATCACGGAGTTCTTTTAGAATTGGCAAATTAAAAGGATTACATCTACACCTTATCATCCAGTGGGTAATGGGCAAGCAGAATCAACAAATAAGGTTATTATCAACAATTTAAACAAACGAATAGAAGAATCAAAAGGTAACTGGCCAGAAGTGTTACCCAGAGTTTTATGGGCATATTGGACAACTGCAAAAACGAGCACATGAGAAACAACCTTTTCATTGGTTTATGGAACTGAGGCTTTGATTCCTGTTGAGATAGGAGAACCAAGCACATGGTTCACACAAGTGACATAAGAATATAATGACAAGGAGATGCGGGTCAATCTAGATTTACTGGAAAGCAGGAGAGATGCTGCATTAATAAGAATGGCAGAACAAAACAAGTCATAGAACAATATTACAATAGGAAAGCATGCCTCAGATTCTTCAAAGTTGGGGACTTCGTGCTTAAAAATATTTTTCAATCTACAAAGGCAGCCAATGCAGGTAAATTAAGTCTAACTTGGGAAGGACCTATAGAGTCGAGATATTGCATGAAAGGGAGCATATGAATTGGAGACAATGGATGGAAAAATACTACCTTCACATTGAAATGTTGTTCATTTGAAGAGATATTACTTCTAAGGAATACCTACGATCAGGTATCACCATTTTGCATTTAATTTTTTTTAAATTGTTAAAATTTTACTAACGATTTTAGATGATAGGCAAAAAGCTAGCCCGTACTAAATGACGAGTCACGACCTGTAAGGCACACGGAATAACCTAAAATTTCTGGCCTAGGTTACAATTATTCTGATAGAAATTTTAATGGGTTAAGCTATCTTCATCTATAATCGTACCTCTGAGTCCCGTATGTTTTTCCTTTTCAGGAAAAGGACCAAATGAGAAAAATTATCAAGTGCTCGAGGATTCATACTTCAATACTCAAACACTTGGGGGACTACATAATATACACAAGTATGTATAAAAAAGGCAGAAAAGATTGAAGAAAAATCAAGCCAGAAAAAGTCAAGTGCAGATTAAAAATCACACGAAGTCACGAGCCAAGGCTAAAGAAAATCTTACTGTAATTAGGGTAAAATCTATGTACTAAAGCAGGTTATAAAGAAAAACCTTGCATTTATTGTTCTAAAATAGGCTATCAAAAAAAACCTCGTATTTATTATTTTTTTCCTAAAAATATGTTACAAGGAAAAATAGTTACGAGAAAGTTATAGATGTAATTCAAATACATGTAAGATATTATTCAAAACTTTTCAAGGTTTAAAATTAAAACTTGTCAATGTTATTTCAAAGAAACATGTGTGTTCCTATTTATTTTATCGTATTATAATACCATTATGAAGTCGAGACGTCTTCTCTATTAAGTGTCAAAATTTAAAAGGGCCCTCTTTTATAAAAATCATGTTTAAAATGATTTAGTCATGAGATTAACAGAAGCATTTTTAAAGAACAAAAATGCAAACTATTCAATAAGTCCCTAAAAATAAAGGCAAGAATAGAATAAATAGAAGTTTAAGATAATAACATAAAAAAACTTCTTAAATACTTAAGACTAAGTACTAACTTAGTCATAAAACTATGAGATTGTTTATACAGATTGCCCCATAAAAGACTTGGGGACTCGCGTTCCAAAAATAAACCCTCAAATGAAGCCAAGGGTTTCTAACACAACTTTCCAAAGAGGTACCTGCAAAAAAAAAGGAATTCAAGATAAAATTTTCGCTAAGAAGATGTGGGAATTGAAGAAAGTGCATCAACAGCAACGGGCTCAACTTGGACAGGAGCATCAATGGTTGCGGGTTGATCTTGATTCATAGCAATAGGCTCAACTTGAGCAAGGGCATTAGCAGATGTGGTTTAAATTTGGCTTGTGGCAGTAGGTTCGATTGGGCTTGAAGAAGATGTGATACCCGTATGAGCTTCAACCACGGGAGCTTCAATCATGGGAGTAGGAAAGTCTTGTGGTTGCTGAGCTTGTTCAATGGTTTCATTGACCTTAGCTAATTTTGCCTCTAGGTCGAAGTTTTCTAGGCCAACTTCAAGTAGGGTGTCACGACGTGAATTCAAAAAAGCCCAACTTACCTCAACATCAAATTTTTCCTCAAGGATCTCATAATACTTTTACCAAGCAGCAACCTCTTTCTTTAGCTCTTCATTTTTGGCCAAGGTGAAATTATAAGAAGCTTGAACGGAAGCATGAGAGCTCTCTAAAGCACGTACCTTATCAGCAGAGACTCGAAGGTCTTCTTGTGCTTGAGTTAAGTTCTGCACAAGTTCTCCAGCGTAAACTTCTTTTTGATCCAACTGAACCTTCAATGCCTTATTCTCCTCACTAGCCTTAGATAGTTGTTCTGAAAAGGAGGATTCAAGGCATTCTTTTTCTTTCTCATCTTGGCTCAAGGAAGCCTTGATAACCGCTAGCTCCGAAATTAACGCTCGTACTTGCTGTTCTAAGGTACTCCTACTCTCTTGTAAATCCTCCATAGTAATTTCAGCATTGTCAAATTGTTCTTTCCAATTGTTTGCTTCTAACTGAGCATCACGAGCAGCCTTCTCTGAATCACAAGCAACCTTTTCCGAATCACGTTCTACTTCTCCAAAAGGGAGATTCTGTTCATTAGCTCAGTGCCAATAAGATTGGCCTAAGGAAAAAGGAAGGAAAATAAGAATCCCGTAGATAGAAATTTTTACAAAGAAGAGAAAGAAAGAAAATACCTTCAAAGTGGCATGTACTATGTCGTTCATTAAAGTCAGGCTTCTATGGCTTTCCAGTTTTGCTTTCTCGATAGGGCCAATTAAAGGCTCGAGCCAAATATCATCTTGACCTGTCTTTCTCAAGAGGCTATTGTTAGCAGGAACTTCAATAGTTATGCTCCTCATAGCAGTACTTCTACTCGAAGAACCCACTTACGTATGGTGAACAATAGGTGGGGGAATTGTCAAAGGAGGAGCGGTGAAAGGACTAAAAATAGTAGAAAAAGGAACAAAAACGGATGGTGCAGGTAAGGAAGCAATCACAGGTACGGGGGATGAAAAGGAAGATAAGGAAAGTTCATCTAGAAAAGGCCCTAAATTTCCACTACCAAAACCACTATCAAAAAGTTGATCAATTGACTCACGAGTGTCATGAGAAGTGACGTCATCATCAGGGATAATAACTGGGGTAATAACAGGCTTGGTAAGAGAAAGATGAGGGGAGACTTTAGCTTCGTCATCAGAGATGATACGTCTTCTAGCTCGAGGTCTCGTCACCAAGGAGCCAACTTCATCTTCTTCTTCCGAGTCTTCTTCTTCAGTAGCTTTTCCTTTTGAAGAAGAACCCGAGGCTATTTCTTGGGTTAAAGAGGTACGAGTACCCAAAGAGTCACGAGAGGCCATAACTGCCTCGGTAGTAACTCCTTGAATAGCAAATCCTGCTAAAAAAAGGATACAAGTTAGAAAAATAAAATAAAATATTTTATATACGTGAAAGATGAAATAGAAAATCTTACCATGAGTCTTTACTTTCCAACCGTAACGGTTAGAAAGGTTTTTCCATGACCTACCCTCCATTGGGGCGGTCCTCAACAATATTTCTACCCAACCACGGAAGTTGGGTACATTCTCCACAACACCTATGGTTGCTGAGAAAAGAAAAGAAGCGACATTAGAGAAATTAATTAGCTAAAGAAAAAAGGCACAAGAAAGATATAACACTTACGTGCAAAGTTCCACTTCTTAGGGAAGGGAACGTTATCTTCACCCACTAAACCAGCAGTGGGGGCAGCAAGAAACTGAGCATACCAACCACGGTCTTTATCATCTTCAGGGCTCACTAAAACCCTCTTGTTCCTGGCTGCTAGGGTAAAAACGCCATTGCGGAAAAGCATAGGGGAGTAGAGGTGAATTAGGTGGGGGGAAAGTAAAGCCAACATCTGCCATGTTAGCGAGGTGCCTCAAGCAAGAGACAACCCTCTAAACAATTGGACCAATTTGACCCAAACAAATGTTGAAAAAATGGCAAAAAATCTAGAATGACCTGGCCAATGGTTGGTTTAAACCCTATAGTGAAAGGGTATGTATAAATAAAGGAGAATCCAATCATGTAGGAAGTGATCCTCTGATTTGTATTGGGAATGATAATTGGAAAATCATCACTCCAGTGATAATCTTTATGAACTATAGGACTTAAAACTTCTGTGATTTGAGTGGGGAAAGCATCAGCACGATCTAACGTGGCAACTTGGGTCCTGAGAGATTCTCTATTATGGTAAAAAGATAGTTCTATTGGGACTATCTCTTCAACTAGAGGCTCACGTAAGGTCCCAGAGGGTTCTTTGTTCCTAGAGGTAGACCTCTGAGAAAGGGAACCTCTAGTCCTAGAAGAGGGACCAGAACTAGGAGAAGGCGTGGATGTGCTACCACCGCGAGCAGACCCCAAGATACGAAGCCTACCACCTCTTCTATGCCTAATGTGGGCATTGGGGAATTTATCTAAAATAGGGGTTCTCCTAGGGTTAGGGTTTGATTAAGTCATGGCAAAGAAGATTGAAGTGAAGAAGAAGTGAATAAGAGATTTGAAGAATTAAAGTGTTCAATACGCTTTATGTGGTAAAAGACAAGTAAAGAAGTTATATTTATACTGATGGGTAATCGGCAAAAGAAAAAATTACAATGATGAAAGAACCATAATAATGATAACTGACACTTCATGAACAGGGAAGCCGAAAAGAAAGCCTAAGAAAGTGTTGCAAAACTATAGAACCAATAAGAGGGTGTCACGTGTGTAAACGCATTAAATGGAAGTGACAATTGAAGTGTCAATTTTGTCAGAGCATTAATGGTGACGAAAATTCTCTTTTAATAAAATCCACTTCCCAAATATTCAACTGATGAATAAATGGAAAGTGGGGGGACTATATGTATCGAAAAAAATTATATTTATATATAAAGGTGACGTGTCAAGACACGTGGGTTGGTCAAATGGTCAAAGAATCACAATTAGCCACGAGTCAAGAGTTACAACAGATACGAGTAAGGAAAGAGGAAGAGGCAGGGGACATTAGATAAGTGACATGGCGCCCGTACCTATTTAAGTCATTTATATCCGAGAATCAGAAGGAATGAATTTGACAATAGAAAAGAGTGTAGATACGACATTTAATGGACATTAAATGCTTAATACATTAGAGAATATTTTTTAAATGTAATGATTGTGTAACGTAGCATTCAATGTTTTTAATTACTCATAATAGACTCATTATGATTCAAACAAAATGTATATTCTCAAAGGAACCTGTAAAAAGGATATATATGATTAGTTGTGGGGACACGAAACACTATTGAAATGTACATTGGTTTACTTGTTTTTTTTATTATCATCTTGCAATCCAGAATTATTTCTTTTTATTCATTTTCTCGATTATCAGTAACCCGAGTTCTTTTAAATTCAATCTTTGACTAAAATTCTATTTTTTGATTAAACAGTGAGAAGAAAGAGATAAATGTGAGCTTATAATTAAACTTTAGGATTTTATGTGAAGTACCGGTATTAATGTAATTTTGCCTAATAGACAATGGAAGGAGGAGAAAGGTTTTTGGCTGATCTGGTCAATGAGTCTCCCTATCTTTTATGACTATTCAATATTGGGGTTTGGTATACTTTTGTTGTCTGCAATGATGTAATTTTAGGAGGACAATTTTGTTCATTTATTTTTATTGGTTTGGTATACGTTGATTTTGGGCTTGCTTTAATTTTGCATGAAATAATTACTCTTTTTAATTTGTCATAGGCGCAACTTTGGGCGAGATCATGTTTATAATAATAAATGTTATTAATTGTGTATACGATCTGAAATTCGGGTGTGCATTTCATGTGACCAGATTCTAATTTCCAACAAGGTTAAATAGAATGCATCATGAACCGCGGGTGCATTTCATGTAGCGTGGCTTAGATGTGTTTTAAATAACCTTGAATTTTCCTAAAATTATTAAAAAGCGATTTTAAAGTTAAAAAGGCACATAGGTTTTAAAGTGTTTAAAATCAGATAATTAGGCCAATAATAACAGTTGAGTGACCGTTCAGAGTTGCCACTTGGGGATAATTTATGGTGTCCTAAGTCACCGGTTTCAAATCCGAAATCAAGAAAATATTGACTCTGTATTACAGTCCGTGAACACAGAAATTCGAGTAAGGAATTTTGTTAACCCAGGAGAAGGTGTTAGGCACTTCTGAGTTCCGTGGTTCTAGCACGGTCGCTCAACTGTTATAATTGGCTCAATTATCTGATTTAAAATATTTTATACCTATGTACAATTTTAAATTTACAACCGCTTTTGTTCAATTAATTTTTTTAAGAAAAAATTAACGTTATCAACAATACCTCTTGAACCACGTCACATAAATGCACCCGTGGTCCGCAACATATTTTTGTCTAACATTGTTGAGATTTAGATTTGGATCACATAAATGCACACTCGAGTTTAGGAAGGTAAATTATTAAAATAACGCGCCTAAAACAACTAGCGCTTGCAACTTTACAAGGGCCATGGAAATTCAACTAGGTGGCTCGCCTCGAATTCTAAGAATTAAACAAGATTGATTAAGCAAGGGCCATGCAATTTTTATTTTATTTGGCATGGCACACCTCAATTCCAAATTTAAAAAGGGAATTCAAACTAACTTTCGAAGGGCCATAAACTATGTGTTTTATTTTGTATGGCTCACCTCCACTAATTACTTAAAGAAAAATTAAAGGGCTCTAATCGTTTAACCATTGTTCGAGAGTGGCTTAGTAACTAGAGGCACATGTTAAACAGGCTCAAATGATACCAAATAGGCCATTCTGATTTCAGGCAAACTGTTTCAGATTCAGGCTCAATATGAGCCCAATTTAAACGAAGCACGTACAAGCTAGACATTCAGGGCTTCGCATACTGAACCCTTACAATAGCAGAAAATAGATAGATTTTTAAAATGGGCCAACAAAAAAACTTAGACATCAACAGGTTTGCCAACTCGACATTAAGCAACCATCAAATTATATTAACAGTAGCTGGACATTGGAATATTGATTAAAATTAAACAGACAACTACTCCAAACTTTGGGCTCGAAATGAAACCCAACAGCCCATATCAAAAGCCTGCTGACTTCTTAATGGCTTGGGCTAAGCCAAGACAACCCAATTTGAGAGCATAATGGGCACACGCTACTGGGACCCAGGATCGAGTCCCTGCAGGGGCAACAAGATAATACACAAGTTTTAACGCTGATCTCATGAACAGTTGCACATAACTTTAACTAAGTACTTGATTTTGAAAATGTAATTCTGGAAATCCAATTCTAGCAACCAAAGCAGTAGGCAATTTTAGCTTTTAAACCTTCAACTGGCTTGCAACAAGGTGCTAATGTAGCCAATTTTACACAAGACAACCAATAGATAGACATTTTAGCAAACTTGTATATAGTCATTCACCATATATAATCAATTGACCTCAACCCAAAACTATACAAGGTCTAGAGTACACAGCAAACCAAGCATGAAACTTCTGCTACTATGATATTTAAAGAACCTTTAACACAAATCCAAACTTACTTAAAGCTAAAGTCCATAATTCATTCAGCATTACAAAACAAATCTAGAGCTAAACTAATAAGGCTAAACAAGATAAAGAAAATGTCAAACTAATCTACCATATGATGGCCTCCAAGACAAGCATGAATAAGATTTCATGAACAAGAGAAAAAAAGAGTATGGCTAAGCTATAATCAAAATTTAATGTATTGTTTCGAAATTCTTCTTCCATTTCATTTCATCAAATTTGAGTTCACATTCTACAGATCTCAAGAGTAGTACCTGGATATTGAAAAAACAAAGAAAAGAGGGAGAAATCAGCAAAGCATCAACAACAGAACAACCCAGATTCAGTAATTGAAACTATAAAATCAGCTCCAAATCCAATGGAACAGTAAACCTCAACAAAGCTTGAACCAAAAAAAACTTTTCAAAACCCAATATCAACCCATTTCAAATCCCATAATGAAGAACTATTGTTTTCAGAAGTTGAGAAGAATCAGAAATCACTGAAAAAGTTCAATGAAACAGTAAAATTTAGCCATTTTGTAATTTTTCTGGATTTTTATCTCTGAATTTCTCTGACTTGAATAAAAAGGTAAAGTGCCTTTATAGGCAAGGAATTGTAGGGCAACAACTACATCTCAGTTTTGCAATTGAGCCATTTACCAATTTTTATTTTAACTAAAATACCCTCAATTTGTTTATCAGAATTTAAGAACAACCTCCAACCCTGCTTCCTAGAAGCTTCCTAGGCGGTTAACAAAAGATTCATCACTTAGACTACCTAAATTACCCCTGAACCTCTATTTTTACTGCAAAAAAATCTGACCAAAACTTGGGTCAAGTTGACCCCAAATTCATCTAATGGGCCTAGGTTTACAAACTCTGGGCCAGACCTTTCTTTTGAGCCCAGTTTGACTCAAGGTCTCACAGAAGGATTCAAAGAAAGACGGAAGGAGAAGATTGAACAGAATCAATAGGCTTTTCAGCCTAATATCTTTAAAATCCCAAATAACAAAGGCAAACCAATTTTAAACGACAATTCAAGCCCAGAAATAATAATTAAAACTAAAATGGGAAAACATGCAAAAGGTTTACAATATCAAAAGATCAGAAAAGGAAAGAAAAATCAAAACACGCACCAGAAATAGCAAAATAATAACGGAACTCACATTCAAACTTAGAAATCAAAGACACAACCCAAAATATAGCCTAAACCCAGAAAATGCAAAGGAATTTCAACTCTTCGGAATTTTGGCTCCGTCAGAGATTAGTCGTGTATTTGTTTTTTAACAAAAACAAATGACTAAGGTCTGAATGATCTAGAAATCTTCACCTAAACCTTGAATCGAAGGATTTGGGATTTTAGGGTTTTTAGGTCAAACCTTCAATCAAAGATTCAAACCGTTCAGGCTGGATTAGAGGTAAATGGGATGGGGATTTGGAATGAGGGGAGCGAAGGGGTCATGGGGTGTTAGTTTGGTGGCATTTGGAGGTGGCGCCACCACTCTAAGGCGGTGGGAAAAAGGGGGCGGTGGGAAATGGAGGTGGCGGGCTAGGGTTCAGGGAGTGTCTCTGAAAGGGAGATGAAAGGGATGAGAGACCGGGGGGGTGAGGAATTCGGACACTCATATATTAAACCCACCCCCACTTCCTAGCCGTTGGATCTCAAAACCTCGACGGCCCAGATCAAAACTAGCCTAAACAGGGTCGTATTGGTTGGGGAAGTGGGTTGTATCGGGTCGCAGGGACGGGTTGGGCTTGGGAAGTGGATTTTAGGGGGGCAAAATGACCTGGGCTGGTGTAAAACTCTTAAGACTTGGCCCAAATCTAATTTCTTCATTCTTTTTCTTTGTCCTAAATTAGTTCTTTTTTATTTCAAACTCTCTTTTTTTCAATTAATTTTTCCAAAATAATACTCAAATAAAATCCAAACTAAATCCTAAATTAAATCAATCCTAACACATTAAATTAATTAACTCTAATTAAAACCAAATTAAACGGAAAACCACCAAAATTCAAAGATTAAAATTATAAGTGCAAAAATACCATTTTTTTGTAATTTTTCCAATTCTTATAAAATAACTAATTTACTATTTAATTCAAAAATACAAAGTTAAATCCTAAATGCAAATGAAATATATTTTTTTATTAATTAAATTAAATAAACATGCACAGACACATGTAAACATTTGACAGAAAATGCCACAAAAATCCACAAAATTACAAATAATGGAAAAATTATTTTATTTTAAATTTGTGGGAATAATTCATATAGGGCGAAAATCATGTGCTCACACTAGGTACACCAGGAGGTATTCACCTAGATCTGCCTAAACGAGTAATGGAGGCAAGGATATGTACGCTTTCAATTCTTTTAAGGCGTTGATGCATTCTGAATTCCATTGTAGTTCGTGGTCCTTCCTTTATACATTGAAACATTTATGGCACCTGTCTGATGATCGTGAGATGAACCTCGATAGGGGGACTATTCATCCTATCAATTTTGTATCTGCTTTTTGCTGGTTAATGTATCCGGTATTCCTTTGATAGCCTTGATCCGATCTGGGTTGACCTTGATGCCTCTTTGCGACACCAAAAGCCGAGGAACTTACCCGAGGTTATGCCGAAGGCGCATTTATCGGGATTAAGTTTCATTCTGTATTGCCTCAATATTCCAAAGGATTCCTTCAGTTGATCAATGTGATCTTCCTTCCTTTTCGACTTCACTATCATGTCGTTGATGTAGACCTCCATAGTCTTTTTGAGTTGTTCTTTGAACATTTTGGTGACTAACATTTGGTATGTTGTCCCCGCATTCTTAAGTCCGAATGGCATGACTCTGTAGTTGTACGTTCCCTGATGAGTGATAAAAATGGTATTTTCTTGGTCTTCTTCTACCATTAGAATTTGGTTGTAACCAAAATAGGCATCTAAGAAGCTTAATAATTCGTGCCCCGTCGTAGCATCGATGAGCTGGTTAATGTGTGGTAACGAAAAGGAATCTTTTGTGCATGCTTTGTTTAGGTCGGTGAAGTTGACACACATCCGCTACTTCCCGTTTTTCTTTTTTACCATGACCACATTGGCGACCCACTGAGGATACTTTGATTCTCAAATGGAAGTATTAGTAAGCAACTTATCAACTTCTTCGCTATCTGCATCGTTGATTGCGGCATTGAACTTTCTTCTCATTTGCCGTATGGGCGGGTAAAGGGGGTTGACATTCAGCCTGTGTGTGATGACTTTCCTTGGGATTCTCTGCATATCTGAATAGGAAAAGGCAAATAAATTGGCATTATTAGTTAAGAATTCATAGAACTTACCTGGTTCTGAGAGGTTGTGCTCGATATAAGCTTTTTTCATGCTGTCGTTGTTGTCCAATTGAATGGGATCGAGGTCCTTTATGGTTTCCTTGCAGGCTTCTACAACATTTGGGTCTTGGATGGCCTCTATTTGTATGTTGGTTTTGGTTCTTGATATGGTTGATTGCTATGCTTTCGCACTTGCTCCCTTTAATAGCTGGGTGTGTGTGCAATCTTGGGTGATTCGGTAGCATTCTTGCGTCGTGCAATGCTCGCCGCGGATGCTGAATATTCCTCATGGAGTAGGATATTTGGTTACTTGATAGAAACTTGATGGGACGGCTCGCATGGCATGTATCCATGAGTGCCCCATGATAGTGTTGTAGGCTGTTTCCTGGTTCATAACGTGAAACGTCGTTTCAGAGTGACTCCTCCATCTAGAACGAGCAACACTATCTCTCTAGATGTTTGTTCCACTACATTATTAAAACCCGTTAGTGTTATGCAGCGTGATATTATTTTATCCTCGAGTCTCATCTGTATGAGAACTCGTGGTTAAATAATACACATGCCACTTCCATCATCCACCATTACTTTTTTTACATTGATATCTGCAACACATAAAGTTATAAATAGAGCATCATAGCGAGGGAAAGATAAACCATTAGTATCTGACTTATTGAAGATGATATTGTCTTCAAGGTTATCGTACCGTTCGTGAGCGACTGTCCTCTTGAGTTTGTGTGCAGTGGTGAATTTTACATGGTTGATTACCATATCTTTGCCGCCGCCGAGATCATTTGTATGGTACAAGCGGGTAAAGGTGGTTTTGGGGGTCCTTGAGGTTGGTCGTGCCCACAAACGAAGTTCACCCGTCCTCGATCGCTCAGTAGTTCTTTCAGGTGTCCCTGGTTTAGCATTCTTACTACTTCCTGTCGCAGGCCTATGCAGTCTTCGGTCTTATGCCCTCTTTCCTGATGGAATTCGCATATATCATTTGATCTCTAGGTGATCAGGTCAGATTTTCATCTTTTGCAGCACTGTATCTTTGTGCCGAGCTTTTTTAGTGCATACCCTATTTGTAAAGGAGAAACACAAGCGTTATGAGTAGATAACAATGGAGGCATACCTTTTTCGTTTCAGTGTGGTGCGGTGTGCCGAGGAATGGCATCTGCATGTTGGGAGGAGTTTAGATGGATGTCCGGACATAGGTCTGATGCCTTTTTTGACTAAAACAAGGCAGTTGATCCCTGATAAATAGGGATTTTGACGTGTTTCATGCTCCTCCTTACTTTCGCTTTGATTATAAATTCTTACAAAATAGTCCTAAAAGGCTCATAAGTTGTGCTTGATTGCAGGTTTGATCAACAAAGTGATTAGATGTCAAAGATCGGCTCAAAAGAAGTGAAACCTGCACAAGTATGAAAGACAAGACAACTCAGGACAAACTAGCCTAGTGAGGCCGCATTCCATTATATGCGGTCCGCACTAGGGAGATTCGGAGATAGGATTTTAAGGCATCAAACCTAGTGCGGCCGCAGTCCATTCTGAGCAGTTCGCACTAGGGAGATTCAGAGACTGGATTTTTTAGAGCAGTAAAGCAGTGCAGCTACAGTAGATATTATACGGCCCGTACTAAAGACACTACTGCCGCACCACCATTCTGTGCGGTTCGCAGAAGCTAACTTCAGAGAGATGTCAAGTTCCAAGATTCAAGCCTGTGCGGTCCGCGGTCATGTTTGTACAGACCGCGCTAGTTGCCTCCACAGCCGCAGTCCATTCTATGCGGTCCGCGGAGCCTGGGTTCAGAGAGTTGATTTTTCATAGTCAAGAGCCTAGTGCTGCCACACACTATTTTGTGCAGTCCGCACTGACCCCCATGGGCATTTTTGTCCAATATTTCCAGCTTAGTATAAATAGAACATTTTTCCATTTTTAGGGTATCAGATATTAAAGAACAGTAGCTACGCTCGTGAGAAACCATTTTGTAGCCATTTTGGGCACTTTAACGTAGTTTTAGCAATTGAATCATTATATTTACTTTAGTAATTTAATGTTATGTCTTTCTCTTCATCTATTTCTCCGATTTTATCTTTAAGCATGAGTAGCTAAACCCATTAGCTAGGGTTGTGGCTCAACCCTAGTGTGGGTAATTGATGGGTGTTGTGATTTAAGGTTAGATTGATTATTGGTGTTTGTTATTTGGGTCAATTTTATGGTTTAATTTATGAATTTGTGGTTGAAAACACTAGTTTGTGCTAAGTTGACTTGGCTCTTTTTGAGAAAGAGAGACTAAGTCTCCAAAATTGACTCAACAAGGAATTGGGATGGACTCAAGAGATTTGATAGTCCCAATTAAAGGGTTAAACCTTGAGAGAGTAATTACCCGAATTGAACCCTAATTTCTCGAGCAAATATGCATACCCAATTGGTCTCGAGAGAGTCAATTGGGTAAAACCACTCTTTCTATCGAGAGGTGTAGATTTGGTAGTATTAGTAATGGTTATAACATATTTCCACAATCATGTCAATCGTGCCTTAGATGCAATTACCCGTCAATTAGCCACCTAGGTGAAGGTCACTACCGTAGTGCCCTTTATACTATTAGATACAACTTGTAGCAATTTACTCTTAGTCTAATTTAGTTACAATTATAATTTGTAGTTTTATCATAGTAGAATATATAGAACAACCAAAAATGAATGGAAGATCAATTAAGAGCATACACACAATCCTAAGCTAAATAGATACTCGACTCCAATCTTAGCTCTCTGTGGAATTGATCCCGACCCACAAATTGGGTAAAAGCTATTGCGATCCTCTTTCGCTACTTGTTAGTGGTGTGAAGTTGGCAGCGATAAACTTTTGGCGTCGTTGCCGGGGATCTAACGGTTTTGACTATCTATTGAGTTAGTTTTGTGTATTGTTCTTCTTTCCTTCTTCGTTACTTACTTGTTTGTGTCACTACTCAGGTACCAATATAGAATTCTTGGAAACGTGATAGCGGGGGAGGAGGTAGATGATTTGAGAAAGATAAGATGCCTCCTGCACCTCAAGGATAACGGAGAGGCCGGAACGCCAATGCTAATCTAAATGATAATATTCCAAACCCTGCTCCGCCACCTCCAAGAGTGGCTCCCAAAGTATTACCGAATCAAGGGTATGCAAGAGCTATTGCCCCTCCCCGAATCCGGGCGGGGAATTTTCAAATAACCAATGTGATGTTGACCTTGCTCGAGCAATGTGGGTATTTCACGGGCGCCTCTGATCAAAATGACTACAAGCATCTCAAGGGGTTCGTAGATACATGTTGGTAGAGCAAGCAAAAGAATGTGTCCAAAGATGCTCTTAGGTTGAGATTTTTCCCATTCTCACTTCGGGGAAAAGCATTGGATTGGTTAGAGAGACTCCCCAATCATTCCATCACAACTTGGGATGAGTTGGCGGATAAGTTTATTGCTAAGTTCTTCTCACCCGGACATATGGCAGCACTTCGAGATGAGATATTAGCCTTCAAGTAAGAGCCCACGGAACCTTTGCATGAGATTTGGGAGCGGTATAAAACAATGGTGAAGGAATGCCCCAATAATGACATGACGGAGAATATGTGTCATGACCCAAATTTTTCACCCTCGAGGGTCGTGATGGCGCCTACTCGTAGAAGCTAGGCAAGCCATACATTTAGAATGCATAACTACTTTTGTTTTAAATCCATTTTTACCAATTTAATGAACAAGAAATAAATAATTAAACAATAGCGGAATTCATAATTTAGCAGAAGACTTAGACGAAATAAACCAAAATAATAAGGAAAATCCACATATGCCTCTACCCAGAACTGGTGTCACAACATTCACAGACTATCTAGGAGTGCTACATACAAATGTCTAAAACAAGGAAATAACATCTGTCTCAAATACAAGAGGAAATAGTGCATCAAAATAAGTAGAAGAGATGTCGGGCCTGCGGACGCCTGTAGGACTACTTTGGAATCTCGTAGACTGAAGGCTAGCTCCTGAACTACTGCTGCACACCGTATACTTCTCCTGTACCTGGATCCATTCAAAGAGCACAGAATGTAATATCAGCAAAACCGACCCTATGTGTTGGTAAGTGCCTAGCCTAACTCCGGCGAAGTAGTGACGAGGCTAGACCGGACTATCACATAAACTTGTGCAGTTATATATACATATACAGCGGAATCGAGATACAGAGATAACTAATAAATATGGGAGGGGGAGCATGCTGCGGGGGAAGTAACAATTCCAAGTTAAAGCCATCCAGTAACAAAGGAAACTACACAACCCATACATTAATAAAGAATCAGAAAGCAGCAAGTACACGACATCAACCTTCGTGCTTTTACTCTCATCCTCACCAAGCAATAATATAATAAAATGTGCATGGCATCACTCTTCATGCTTTTACTCTCTTTCCTCACATATAATCAATAGAATCAGCACGGAATGGTACATCATGTGGCATGACATCACCCTTCGTGCTTTGCACTCTTTCCCCACAATAAGCAAATAATGCATGGCATCACCCTTCGTGCTTTACGCTCTTTCCTCACAATAAATAAAATAATGCACGACATCACCCTTTGTTTTTTAACACCCTTCCTCACCCAAACAATAACCACAAACAAGGGGCAAGGGAATAAACAAAATAATAATAGAAATCCCGGCAAGGGAACACAATTAAACAGTTAAATCCCGGAAAGGATACAACATCAATAATCTCAACGTCCCAGCAAGGAAAAATAATTAATAAGCAACAATATCCCGGCAAGGGAACAATTTAAGTACTCTTTCTCTTTCTTTCACTTTTATTTCATTTCTCGCTTTACCACTTGAGCCAATGATCAAAGGGTTCAATCATTTCATATACTTTCACAATTGTAGTATAACTTGAGCCAATGCTCCTCGATGTTCATAGGTCACAATTTCCTTTCACAAGCTTTTCACAACAATTAGGAATCATCACCATGGCAAGAGGAATACAATGAAATCAAGATATTCACAATTTAAAGACTCACGGTCATGCTAGATACCAGCGTATAGATACTCGTCACCATGCCTATACGTCGTACTTGACAATTACCACATAGCAAATAGGATTCAACTCCTAATCCCTCAAGCTAAGGTTAGACCAAATACTAACCTCAAACTTCCATGACCAATTCAATCCTCAATAACTGCCTTTCCTTTCGAATCTGGCTCCAATTCAATTGTATCTATACATAAATGACTTCATAACATCAAAATAATGCTTATCAATTCGAATCCAATGACTAATTATAGCTTTTCCATCATTCTTCCCAAAAACTCAAAAATCGACCCTGGGCCCGCTTGGTCAAAACACAAGGTTCGGACTAATATCAAATCACCCATTCACCCACGAGCCCGAATATATAACTTATTTTCAAATTTGACCCCCAAAACGAGGTCTAAATCAAGAAAAATCAAAAATCCCTAACTTTACCCAAATCCCTAATTTTCTACCCTTAATCACATGTTTTAGGCCTAGAAATTTATTAGATGTTGATCAAAATGGAAGAAACTAGTTGGAGATTACTTACCCCAAGAGATTGTGGTGAAAGAATGCTTCAAAAATTGCCCTAGAACTTTGGAGAAGAAAGAGTTTGTGAAATTTTATGAAAATCCCGTTTGCATTCTAGTTTTGGAACTTAAAATAGCTAGGCGGATTTGTTCATCACGTTTGCGATAAGCTCACCGCGTTCGTGATGAGTTAGGCCAGGCAGACTTTCACGTTTGTGGAAGTTGGCTCAAGTTAGGGGAGCTTTGGCTCCTCAAGCCTACGCGTTCGCGGACATAATGTCGCGTTCGCGATGCACAAAGTGGTGACCCTCCCCAGCCTAGGTTGTAAGCCTTCGCGTTCACCATTCTAGGCCCGCGTTCGCGAAGGGAGACCCCCCAATGCTTCGCGTTTGTGACCTGGTTTACGCGTTCATGAAGAAGGAATTTCCTTCAGCAATATTTTACTCATCGCATTCGTGAGGGTGCTCCCGCGAACACGAAGAATGATATACCAGAACTGGAAAACCTGCAACTTGTAAGACAAAAACCATTCCGAAACACCTCTGAAACACTCTCGAGCCCTCGGGGCTCCTAACGAAACACATGCACTAACTCAACAATATCATACGAACTTATCCGTGCGATCAAATCGCCTAAATAACCTCAACAACAATGAATCAAACCTCAAAATCATGAATTTTTCCTCAAACTTTATGAAGTTTCAAATTTAGAACTTCAAGCCCGAAACACGTCAAACGACGTCCGATTTTAACCAAACTTTTCCGGAAGGGCTTAAAACATATATAAGACATGTACCGGGCGCCAGAACCAAAATATGGGCCCGATACCATCTCTTTCTGATCAAATTTCATTTCCAATTTTCTTAAATATTTCAGAAAAATAATTTCCTTTAAAAATTCATTTCTCGGGCTCGAGACCTTGAAATTCAATTCCGGGCATACGACCAAGTCCTATATTTTCCTACGAACCCTCTGAAACTATCAAATCACAGGTCCGGGTCTGTTTGCCCAAATTGTTGAACAAAGTCAAATTTATTCATTTTAACATAAAAAATTAGCTTTTTTCACATAATTTCATATTTAAGCTTTCTGACTACGCGCCTGGATAGCGAATGAAAATCGAGGCAACTCTAAATGAGGTTTTCAAGGCCTCGAGGACACATAAGTCAATTAAAAACAGGTGATGACCCTTTGGGTCGTCACAATATATTACAACAAACTTTCTACCGGGGCATTAATACTACAAATCAATGCATAGTGAACCAATTGGGGGGGGGGCAATTTTATGAAGTTGACGTATGATGAAACTTGTGCCATTCTTGATGAGATGATGCATACATCTTCCGCATGGCAAAGTAGGGCCAATGTTCCTCAAGGTGACCCCACGGTCATCCATTTGCACAAGGAATTACATGATCACGGTCAAGATATTGTCGAGCTTGCTACTACTATGAACCAATTGGCGAAGGCGCAGTTGCAACAAGTCCAAAATCCTCGCCAAGTCAATTTCATGGAAGGTGTTAATATGCTTAAGAAAAGGCAAAAAGGGCAACAATCTCAAGGGAATTGTGAACAATATGATGATAGTGGTATTCAAATGATTGTTATGATGACCAAAGTGAAAAGGTACAATATGTAAAAAAAAACTATCAAGGCAATAGAGACAACTCTTCAAACTAATAATGGCGACCCCAAGGAAATAGGGGAAATCACAACAAGGTGGTGGTAATTGGATCAACAATAACAACCAAGGTAGTAATTGGAACAACAACAACCAAGGCGGTAATTGGGGGAACAACAATCAGGGCAACCAAGGGAATTGGAATGGTAATAACAACAACTGGAACAACAATAACAATCAAGGTGGATGGAATAATGGGAACCAAGAAAACTGGGGGCAAGGCTTTCAAAGGCCCCCTATGTACCTATAACTGAACAATCCACCCACTTTCCCTTCTCAAAGTCCTAGTTCTTCTGGTAATGATATGGGTAAAACTGAAATGATGTTCGAACAATGATGAAGAAGAATCACAATTCCGATGCTCAATGGCTTCCCACAATACCTGTATCCGGAACTTGGAGGTGCAATTAGGCCAAATCTCTCAATCGTTGAATACTCACCCTAAGGGTGCTATACTAATGACACGTTAGTAAACTCGAAGGGAGGAAACAATCATGTGACAGCGGTTACAACAAGAAGTGGGAGAGGCGGTGATGTGCATGCCTCGAAAGATAAGCAAGTTGTGAATGATGATGTTGAGTTGCGGGAAGATGATGTACCTTTGATAGTTGAAGATGTGGTTGAGAATGAGGTGAACAATGAGGTGAGGATTGACATTAATGAGGCCGAGGTAGAAATTCAAGATACCGTGAACCCGTCTGGGAACACGTGATTGACATGCCCAAGCCGGTGGTGCCCAAAGCCAGACACCATTACCTAGGCCATATTTGCCTTATCCTCAACGGTTAGCAAAGAAAAAAAGTGACAACCAATTCAAAAAGTTCACTGACATGATGAAAAGCCTTACAATCAATGTGTCTTTGGTGGAGGCACTTGAACAAATGTCGGGATATGCTAAGTTTGTGAAGGATTTGGTGATGAAGAAGCGGTCGATGGATTGTGAAACAATAAAAATGACTCATCAAGTCAGTTCTATCGTACATCATATGGCCCGAAAACTTGAAGACCCAGAGCTTTTACTATCCCTTGCACTATTGGAAGTGCGGATTTTGCCAAGGCCCTTTGTGATTTAGGGACTAGCATAAATTTGATGCCTTATTCAGTCTTCAATACTTTGGTAATTGGGCAACCTAGGCCGACCTCAATGAGACTTCAAATGGCAGATCGATCAATGAAGCAACCTTTGGGCATAATTGATGATGTACTTGTCCGGGAGGACAACTTTGCCGGTTGACTTTGTCATTTTGGATTGTGAAGTAGACTTTGAAGTCCCAATTATTCTAGGAAGACATTTCCTTGCGACGGGAAGGCATTGGTTGATGTTGAAGTGGGTGAGCTCACTTTCCGAGTGGGGGATGAGAAGGTCGTCTTCCATGTTTGCAAATCCATAAAGCAGCCCAATAACACTGAGACGTACTCATTTGTGGACATTGTCACAGTTGTGATCATAGATGACACAAGTTCTATGATTAACGTAGAGGATCCCCTTGAGGCCGTGGTTCTAAATCTTGATGTCAATGAGGATGCTAGCCGAGTGTAGTGCGTAAATGCCTTGTAGGGAAATGGGTCCTATTCTTATGAGCTGAGAAGGCTATCCTTGGACCTCGAAAATAAAAAGACGCCTCCAACAAAGCCATCTATTGAGGAGCCACCGGTGTTGGAATTGAAACGACTTCCTCCACACCTCAGGTACGAGTTCTTGGGCTCAAATTCTACTTTACTAGTTATTCTTTCTTCTTGCCTCACTAACTTGCAGGTGTCACACCTTTTTTTTACACACACCCTGAGAGGGAGTATATAAGGGAGTTTTTCTAGTTAAATTGACATTATTTGAAATGGAATTGTTTATTTATCAGAGTCGCCACTTGGGATAGTTTATTTGGTATCCCAAGTCACCGATTTATTTTTAATCCCAAATCAAGAAAGTTTTATTTTTAAAGAGTCTGCGAACCAGAAATTCTAGACAAGGTATTCTATTAACCCGGAAAAGGTGTTAGGCTCTCCCGGGTTCCGTGGTTCTAGCATGGTCACTTAACAATTTATACTTGGCTTAATTTTTTAACTACTCTTTTTTAAGACCTATGTGCAATTATCTTTTTACCGCTTTTAAATCACTTGATTATTCGTAATTAAAGAATTGAGTTACGCGTACGTATACTCTTTTCCTTTGGCGTGTCAAAATTATGTCATGCGAATGTGTCCACGATTAATAACGCTTTTGTTGATTTATTAAGAAAATTTTGGTGGAAGTTGCGCGAACACATCCCTCGAGTCTTTTTTAGAGTTAAATGTGCAATTATGTTACACGAATGTATATATAATCGCAATACTAATCTAAATCGGGCCTAAAGCAAAGTACGATATTCATGAATTATTTATTTCTAAGTTTTGAGATTGTGGGAAGGCCAAATTTATGAACAGGATATTATTGGGGCAAAGGGCTAGCTAACATGATCTATTACTTGGCCAGATTCCTTATGGTTCAAGATGGCACATTATAATTCATTGCCAAGAAAGAAACAACTTTTATTTTTTCATCTACCCAATTAAAAGCATTTGTTCAAGAACCCAAGACTACATGCATCACAATCGAAATAAAACTAATTAAAATAATTTAAAGAAAAATTAAGACATGCTACCCAAACAACGTAAAATTACAAATCACAGTGTAAACGAGTCCTCAAAATAACGAGTAAATTACACATTTCTTTGGAAAATTAACTGAAAAGTGATCGAACACTAAAGCCAATTTGGCTCTACTAATTAATTGAGCGATTGCAAAACCATTTTTTGAAGAAGACGAATACAAGCAGCTTACTGGCTTCGTCAAAAGGAAAATTCAGCAAAATAATTAACCTCCACTTAGATCTTACAACTCATGCAGTCATAGTAGTAATAACTAATAAATCAATACTTAAAGAGATACAATTAAAATTATGAACTTATCAAAATAAAGTTCAATAATAATTAAAAAAAAATACAACAAAACCCACAACCAAAATGTACAAAATTACTAACACATCAATAGACCAGCAATAAAGTTGAAATCGTGATTATAAATCCATCTAAAATTAAAATCTAGATCTATATTTTACATCAACATGGATCAATGAAGATCTAAGAAACATACCAGAGCCATGATAGGTGAGCTGAAACAACGAAACTAAGGAACCATAACCTCGACGTGGAAGCCTCAAAACTCGCCGGAAAGTAAAAAAATGAGAGGCATGACTATTGTTATAGGTTGTTTGGTTCGGTTTGTCGCGGCTGGAGCTCGTTAATCCGGCGAGTTTGGGGCTTAATTGTCGGCGGCTGAAGCTGGTTCTTGCTAGGTGAAGAAGGTGAAGCTCATGTACTAGAGGTGGGGGGTCGTTTTTGTTCGTTGCCGCTTGAGAGATGAAGAACTGTGGTCCTTGGATGAGGAATCACGAAGAAGAAGACATTATTTGGGGGAGGGGGTTCCTGTTTTGCGACGGATTCCATCATTTTTTTGGACTCCAGGTTTTTTAGGTGTCGACTACTATTACATAGGGGTAGGGATTATGTTAGGGTTATGGGCCTAGGAATTCTAGGCTTGGTACTTATAGGCTAGGTCCCAAATTAGGCCTAAAAATGGGTTGCTCGAGCCCAAGTTTTATTCTTTCTCCGTGAACAAAACTAAAATACAGCCTCATTTGTTAATTAATCCTACTTAAGTAAAATTACTGTTAAAATAAGACTGGCCGTTAAAACAAAACTATTTTTTTGGTATTTTCAAAATATCATACTAAAAGATTAAAAAAATAGAAAAATCATTATAAAATTAAGATAACATTCCTAGAATTATTTTTGTATTTTTGAATTTAGTAGACAAATTAAAAGTAACTAGATAAAAAATATTAACTAGCTAAATGAGGAAAAAAAATTTGTAGTTTTTTATTTTATGATAACATAAAGCAAAAGAGTAAAAATTAGTTGAAATAGCCTAAATTAAATATTTACGTACTAAAATATAAAAAATCTTGGGGAGGGTCAAAAATTACATGTCTACAGATGCCCCTCTTTGACTGAAAACGTGAAGAGTTTTCTGACAAAGAACGACTAGACAGGTTTTTGAAACCGACCCTTATTTAGAGAGACTGAAAGTTAAGATAGAGGAGAATGTGACCGAACCCTAGTATCTGAGCTGCCTACATATCCTTGGCTATAAAGGAATCAGACCATGTGTAGTTCAGAAGTGAGTAAGGTGACGGAGTACCGAGGTTGAGAGCCGAGCGAGGTTTCTTCGAGGTTGCGTTCCACAGTCCCGTTATTATATTAAAATCAAAAAGAAAAAAGATTAAAGCCTATCAGCTACGAGTTACAAGATTCCTATCTATGAGTCTTCTAAAGCTTTATCTTGAGCCTTGGCTGGTTCTTGCTGTAGACTTCGATCTGAATCTTGATGCTCGTTAGCTATAACCGCTGGTTCATTCTTCAGCTTTTGGATCAGGCAGGACATGCAAAGCTTGTGACTTCAATCAAATTTTGAGCAGTCCGCGTCCTTCTCTACTTCAGCACTTTGAGTGCCCTTCTTTTGTTCCTTTTCTTCTTTTCTTTATTATGGATTGACACTCATTTTTTGGTCATCTCGAATCCTGTGCCTCCGGGTCAAACTTGCTCAAATACTAAAACAAACAAATTTTTCTGCTTCAGTTTTCACTAGGAATATTTTGTGAGTTATTTGCAACACAAATCTAAGCCATTTCTTTATTGAAAGCGATAAAAATCGGGATTGTGTATCCTTGGGAATAGGGAGCGAAGCCCTAAATTGGGAGGATTGCCAGGTTATGCTAGAAAGCTGACTGAGTTATGCCGGAAAAGGAAAAGGGTCCTCGGGTTATGCCGGGGAAATCATCGGGTTATGCCGAAAGAAAAGAAAAAAGGTCCCTGGATTATGCCAAGAAGGTCCACGGGTTATGTAGGGAGAAAAGGAAAAGGTCCATGGGTTATGCCAGGGAGGTCCACGGATTACGCCGGGAGAAAAAGTAAAAACAGTTCCTTGGGATATGCTAGGAAGGTCCACGGGTTATGCCGATAGAAAAGAAAAAGTTCCCTGGGTTATGCTAGGGAGGTCCACGGGTTATGCCGAGATAAAAGAAAATGGTCCTTGGGTTATGCTAGGGAGGTCCACGGGTTATGTCGGGAGAAAAGAAAAAGATCCTTGGGTTATGCCAGGGAGGTCCATGGATTATGCCGGGATAAAAGAAAAAAATGTCCTTAGGTTATGCCAGGGAGGTCTACGGATTATGCCAGGAGAAAAGAGAAAAAATAGTTCCTTGAGTTATGCCAGGGAGGTCCACGGGTTATGCCGGGAGAAAAGAAAAAAGGTCCTTGGGTTACGCAGGGAAGTCCACAGGTTATGCCGGGAGAAAAGAAAAAAGGGTCCTAGGTTATGCAGAGAGGTCCACGTGTTATGCCGGGAGAAAAAAGAAAAAAATAGGTCCTTGGGTTATGCCAGGGAGGTCCACGAGTTATTCCAGGGAGGTCCATGGGTTATGGCAGGGAGGTCCACGGGTTATGCCGGGATAAAAGAAAAAAGGTCCTAGGGTTATGCAGGGAGGTCCACGGGTTATGCCGAGATAAAAAGAATAAAGGTCCTTGGGTTATTCCAGGGAGATCCATGGCTTATGCTGGGATAAAAGAAAATAGTTCCTTAGGTTATGCCAGGGAGGTCCACGGGTTATGCCGGGATAAAAGAAAAAAGGTCCTTGGGTTATGCCAGGGAGGTCCACGGGGTATGCCGGGATAAAAAGAAAAAAGATCCTTAGGTTATGCCAGGGAGGTCCACGGGGTATGCCGGGATAAAAAGAAAAAAGATCCTTAGGTTATGCCAGGGAGGTCCACGGGTTATGCCGGGAGAAAAGAAAAAAGGTCCTCGGGTTATGCCGGAGAGAAAAGGAAAAAGGTCATCGGGTTATGCCGGGGTGGTCCACGAGTTATGTCGGGAGAACAGAAAAAAAGGTCCCTAGGTTATACTAGGGAAGTCCACGGGTTATGCCGGGAGAAAAGAAAAAAGGTCCTCGAGTTATGCCGGGGATAACTAGGGAATAAGGCCCTATGTTAGAAAGGATGTAGGTAGAGATTGGAGGCCCTATACTACCATGATTTTGAATTTTTCTTCCTCTTTTTTTTCATCATTTTCCATTCAATTTTTTTTTAGTTTAAGAGAATGAGTAAAAATGCAAGAAAGAATTTGAAGGAGACTTCCCTTTTTGATTGATTATTGTTGCAGAACTGTTTCTAGCCCTTGCTTAGTTTCTTTTGGTTGCACCTGCTTCTTGCAAGGTTGCTTTGAATTGCACCCGTTTCCTGTTTTCAAACAAAGAACAATTTTTAGTTTGAAACGGTGGTTGATTTTGTGGCCTTGATTGTTTTTGATCACTTGATCCCGGCCCAACTTCTTTGATGGAGATCTCAACTGCAACTATTTGCTCCCTGAGGATCGATTCATTTCAGGCCCTAGAGAACCTCTAATTTTTCCAAACTATGCCATGATGGTTGGTCGGTGAAACTCAACTTTCAACTTTATTTCGCCTTCGTAGGCCTTTCCTTTCTGATTCTCTTTTTTGTTTTACTTTTTTTTTTCTTTTCTTTTCTTTTCTTTTCTTCAAAACATTGGGGAACTTTTGGCTCCTCAAACTTTGCTACAACGGCAAGTTGCCTGGGACTTAACCATTTTCCAACTTTATTTTACCTTCGTAGGCCTTTCATTTTTTGACTTCAATTTCAAAGCATTTGGGGCTTCTTTGCTTTTCAAACCTTTGTCGAGACGGTTAGTCACGTGGGACTCAGTTTTTTCAGCTTCATTTGCCTTTATAGGCACTTCAATTTGATTTTCTCCTTTCGAGAGTTTTGATTTCGAATCATCGGCCAGCGTGGCTAGTCAGGGTCGATTTGATGCCCCTGTCGAGGCTGGGTGCCTTTTCGCGCATTAGCTTGTGCCAAACAAACGCCCTGTAAATCAGTCTTGCCATCCCTTCTTTATCTCAGTTCCGGAATAGAGTTAGATCGAAAGGGATTCAAAGAAAAATAAATAATCGACAGGACAATGTATTTAAACGAGAGGTGTCTCTTTCGGAGAAAGGAAATAAGGACGTATCTGGAGTACATGCAGACTTCAATGAACATGACATGCCTTTTGTACTGGATGCCTGATCCGTGTAAATCGTCCGACTCTCAGAAATTCATCACAACTTTTGCTTCAAAATTTGAGAAACCTTACCAGGACTTTCTCGATGCCGACAGCTGTGAAGATCCTCTTATCAATCAGGGGCGCCCTTTACGGGTTTTCACGAGCTGACCTCTCTCTTCTCACCATTGCCTTATAGTGATCTTTGTGAGTTTTCACTAACAAGGCTCTCTCATTTTCACTTTCTCTGCTTACCATCGCCTTACGGTGCCCCTTTGAGTTTTCACCAATAAGACTCTCTCTTTTTATTTCTCTCATTTTGACTCCATCGGATCCAAGTAGCTGCATTCTCTGATCCTTGAACATTGTCACCGATTGATCGGAAGGACTTGAATATGATTTGGGGTAAAAAGAGTTTGGATGGAATTACAACTTTGGAACCTTTCCGGCGAACCATCGCCGAACCACTATAACTTTTGCCCCAGTTTCAACTTTGGAGGGAAATGTGGATTTTTATTTTGGTGTGACTGAACCCCAGCGAGAGGCTACCTACGTCCTTTCGAAATCAAGTCGAACGTAGTTCAGAAAAACTTTATTTTTGATTTTCTTTTGTTTTGTCTTCTCTTTATATTTTGTTTTCTCTTTTTTTCCATTCCTTTTCCACTTCTCTTCTTTTTTTTTCAGTTCATTTTCTTTGTCTTTTCTTCCCCTTTTTGTATCTTTCTTTTCTTTCTTTTTTCTTTTTGTTTTCAATGACACTTTCAGGTTCCAAAGAGGGTAATCACAGAATGGGAACTGGCTCAAAGGGTTTGCAAAATGTTGATAGTGTTTGGGTAGCGAGAACGAAAGCCTTCGTCATCCCAATCGGAGAATATTAATACTACATGGAGGATCAATCAGAGTACCTGTGGGTTGCATTTGCATTGACAGTTGTTTCTGGGACATTTCCTTCGGTGTGTCCCAAGTATAATACACTTTTTTGACAGTACTCTTGTTGCAATGTATGGACCATCCCAATCTAGAACCAATTTTCCTTTAGCTGTTCCAATTCTTTATTTTATTTCCTCAAACTTTTCTTCTTTGCATTCTGAGTCTTGATTCATTATTTTAAAGTATGACAGCGTTTTGGGATCTGGGCATGAAGTCCGCATGAATGTTATGTTATTGAAATCTGCATTTAACAGAAATGAAAAGAGAATAAGAAAATGACAAGATTAAGAAAGAGCCATTCTTGGACGATGAAATATTAATTTCATTTGATTTTTTTTTTAATTTTTGATTTTTTGATTTTTTTTTTCAATTTGAAGATAGAAGGGTTATATCGAAAAGTAAGACAATAAAGTAAAATATCCGGATCACACCCTAAGATAATCCGGACGCGGAAAGGATAGCAAGACTGGCTACTAAGGCTCCTGTCTAACGAGGAACTTTCAGGCTTGGCGACCGTTTTTCAGCTTTTCTTCTATTTCGGCAATGGCTGCGATGGCCTTCTGTGCCAGATCAAATTCCTTATCTTCACAAATCATTCCGACTATTAGACCAGTGTTGTGAGCAGGTAACAGATTTTTCATCATATCGGGAGCTTTTTCCTCCCGAAAAATAATTCTTTCAGCTTGAATCAAATCTTCAACTACCCTTTTGAGGGTCCAACAGTCCTCTGTACTGTGTCCTACTGCTCCATAGTGGTATTCACATCTAGCATCAGCTTAGTGCGAGGGGGACTCGGGATTCGGCCGGTTCGGGGCCACTGGCTACAATAGATCTAGCCTGATTAGCTTTGCAACAAGCTTGAATACGATTCACCAATAGGAGTGAATTGATTCTTTCTGAAAGGCTCTCTTGGGCTAGGATGTATTGGGGATCATTTGGTTGAGGATTATATGGAGCTTGGTAAGGATGGGTATTTCTTGGAGGTGGAGCTCGGTTTTGTGGATAATGTTGTGGCCACGTGTAAGATTGCGCACTCATCAACGCATAGGGAGGCGGTGCCGCGGAATAAACATCATCTTGAAAGGGATAATAGTGTGGTGGGATGAGAGGAGTCACATATGATTAGCTGAGTGACCTGCGGGCCTCCCTCGATCTTGAAACTGTCATGTCTCCCTCTTCACTCTCATTTCTGTTCATCAAACCCTCCAAACCATTCTGAGCAGCCTGTGATGTGGCCTTGAAAGCAGTATAACTGAAAATTTGGCCTGTTTTTAAACCGTTTTCAACATTTCCCCGATTTTGATAACCTCAGCAAATAGCTTACCCACAACAGACATCATGTTCTGGAAGTAGTCAGCCTCTTGGGCCTACAAAAAGATCGTGACCATCTCAATTTCGTCCATTGGAGGCTTTACCCTGGCAGTTTGCTCACGCCATTTGAAAGCATATTTGCGAAAGCTTTTCGCGGTTTTCTTTTTCAAATTGGACAAGGACTTTCTGTCGGGAGCGATGTCCACATAATATTGGAATTGGCGGACGAAATCCGGGGCCATATCATCCCACACGTGCCAATGAGTAATTTCTTGATCTGTATACCACTCAGTAGCGATTCCGATGAGGCTTTCCTCAAAATAGGCCATTAGCATCTCCTCTTTTCCACCAACACGCCTCAACTGGTTACAGTATCATTTTAGATAAGCGATCGGATCTCCATGCCCGTTGTACTTTTCAAATTTTGGCATCTTGAAGCCAGCTGGAAAGTGGACATCGGGAAACATACAGAGGTCAGAGTATGAGACACTCTTTTGGCCACTCAAACCTTGCATATTTTTTAGGATTTGTTCTAGGCTCTTCATCTTCTGAGCCATTTCCTCTTGCTCGAGATTTTCAACAACTTTTTCTTGCCCCACTGAGAGATCATATTGCGTAGGTTGAGTGAAAGAGTATGGGGTCACATATGCTATTTCCGACTGAAGCTATGGACCCTGAAATGTGAACATTGCAGGTGGTGCTCTTGAAGCCGGTGCTTGGGGGTGAACCACAGAAGGCATGTCAGGATCATTGGAGGGCATTGGAGGGTGCCCACATAGGATAAGCGGGTTGGGCACAAGAGCGTTGGTAACCTGACCTGACCTGGGGATCAATTCAGGGAACTCAGGGATTGCACTTGGTGGTTCCCTACCAATAGATCAAGCATCCCACTTTTCCAATATGCGGAGGCGCAACATCTTGTTCTCTTCAGCAACTGCTGATTTTAGCTGCAGAATAGCCGATGCTGGGCTATCCTCAGGACCGATGATTGATAGATTGTTTGTGGAGGCTATCTATGCCCTCGGATTTTGTGAAGGAGGGGAGGCTAGACTACCAACAAAACCAACCACCAAATGACCAAAACCTGGCTAATTTGCACATCCAACAACCTTGTTAGTTTTGAAAATATTTAACATATAGGAAATCGCACATTGGGATGCAATGCACCTAACAGTTAAACGCTTCTACCGTGTGTTTGAACGGTTGCATGTCTCATCCCGGCCTTAACTAGCCCTTTGCACTTTATACTTGTTTTCTTCATTTCTGCCTCTCTTAATCACTCCTGATTTTTTTTTTCATATTGTTTTTGCCGCTCTTTTCTTCTTTTTTTTTTTCATTCAGTTTTTTTTTCTTCCTTTTTTTAACTCTTTTCTTTCTTTTCACTCAAATTTTTTTTTCAGTTTATTTTATCACTCAACTAATTTTATGGTTGTGATCGAATTCGATGGGGATTGCCTACGTATCATGAACCCGCATGGATCAGATCTTACATAATTCGGGAAGATCGAGAATAGAATAAATAAGCTAAATTTTTTTTTTGGAATTTTTGAGAGAAATGCTTTAAAAGAAGAAAGTAAATTATTTTTTTTTTATTTTTTTTATTTTGATTTTTGCTTTGCTTTTTTAAAAGAAAGACTTCTAAAAAAATTCATTTGCTTTTGATTTGAACTTTGAAAATTTTAGAAGTAAAAATAAAATATTTTTGTTTGAATTTTCTTTTGTTTTCTCTTTTTCTAAATAAGAAAGAAAATATTTTTTTACATTTTGAAAGTTGCCTGTTAATTTTCAAAAGAGGGACTTTTAAGAAAATATTTTGGATTTTTGAATTTTTATTTATTTATAAAAGTACTTCTAAAGAAAAGCAAAAATATTTTTTGACTCAATTTTTTTGACATTTATGAAAGAAAGACACTAAGGAAATTTTTTTTTTGGATTTTTCTTTCTGATTTTTTTTTTATTTTTTTTTGGAAAGATACTTCAAAATGAAGCAAACCCGTATTTTAGGATTTTTTATTGATTTTTCTTTTTTCATATGAAAGACATTAGAAAGAAGGAAACCATTTTAAAAAAACTTCATTCTTTTTTTTTTTTCTAAGGAAAGATTTCTAAAGAATAAACTAAAGAAAAATATTTTTGGATTTTTAAAAATTAGGGTCGGAACCGATGAGGTTTGCCTACGTATCTCACATCCGGTGAGAATCAGACCTGCGTAGTTCGGTCAATTTTGACATAAAAATATGATATTTGACTCACTCTTTTTGAAATATATTTTTCCCTTTTTCAAAAATTTTGGAAGAGTTTCGAGGCATTTTCAAATACCGAGATTTTTAGAAATTGGGTAAATTCTCTCTCCTACCTAACTCTTGATTTTCTCTTTATTTCCTTTTCCTAGCTGGTCAACATGCAAGCTGAAACAGATAAATATTCACATAACACGTAGGATGCATCAAGATGGTCTTTATTTTGGGTACACCTGTCCTAGACGGACCCAAACCCTGTGTTGAGTCCCCAAGGTCAAATGTACGCGATGCAAATAATCATTCCTACTAGGGATCCAGCATGAGGTTGCGTTATTCTAGGTTTAAAACCTGGGATTTGTGGTCTAGACTTGGGTTACCCGAGCGGACAACTAGGGTCGAGGAAGGGGCAACGTACTGGGAGCACGAAAGTCTGCTCGGCCTTGTTGCTTGCCCGGGCCCATCTTATTTGGTATAATTTCTACAGAAAAAGTGGGTCACGCGAACGTGTGCACCATTTTCCGAAAACTCAGATGGGTGGCGTAAGAAGACATTTAAATACAGATCAATTAATATCAAAGCGGTAAATGACAATTAGCACATTAAGCCAGAAAATACAGTAATATTAACAATAAAACCAAATAAAATCACATTAACAAGCTCGAATTCTTGAACCCTGAGCCAGAAGTTCTGGGTTCTTGTCCCCAGCAGAGTCGCCAGAGCTGTCACACCTCCTTTTTACATACGCCTTGATGGGGGTAGTATATAAGGGAGTTTTTCCAATTTAAGTGACATTATTCGAAATGAGATTATTTATTTATCACAGTTGCCACTTGGAATAAATTATGGTGTCCCAAGTCACAGGTTTATTTTAAATTCCAAATCGAGGAAATTTCGACTTTCCTTTGGAACTCTGCGAACTAGAAATTCTAGATAAGGAATTCTTTTAACCAGAGGGAAGGTGTTAGGCACCCCCGAATTTCGTGGTTCTAATACGGTCACTTAGCAAATTATACTTGGCTTAAATTGTTTAACTACTCATTTTTAAGACCTATTTGCAATTATATTTTTACCACTTTTAAATCACTTGAATTATTTGTAATTAAAGAATTGAGTTACGTGCATGTATACTCTTTTCCTTTGGTGCGTCAAAAATCATGTCACGCGAACGTGTCCACAATTAATAACGCTTTTGTTGATTTATTAAGAAAGTTTGGTTGAAGGTGTGCGAATGCATCCCTCGAGTCTTTTAAGAGTTAAATTTGCAGTTATATTACGCGAACCTATATATAATCGCAATACTAATCTAAATCGGGCGTAAAGCAAACTAAGAATTAAGAATTATTTATTTGCTAATGCTTACGACTATTTAGGAATGTCCAAGAAACATGAGTGCTGACGAAATGTCCTATCTAACGAACTATCTTTCAAAGAAGAAGATGAAGAACAACAAAACTATTTATTTTTAGCCGCAACACTTTTTTTTCTTTCTTTTTCTTTTGGTGCAACTCTAGCTACAGCAAACCCATACTTGGACAGAGAATGGATGAAGAAAATTGGCTACAGACCCAAAAATCTGGCTTGTTTGCATCATAACTTTTAAAATCATTCATAATCTGAAATCCATTTTTTAACAGAAAGTACTAAAAACGCAACAGAACACACATATGAAAAATTAACTTCATAAAAGAACTAATCCCCAAAAAAAATTAATTACAGTAATTGATAATTGATCTAGTGCTAATCCAGCTCTTTTTATGACCCCATTAACTCAGCCATTTCAGAAAGAAGAAAACAAAAAAAGCAAAAAGTAAAACACCAAATAGTAAAATAAAAATGCATAAGAAGATATACATAAATATGTTATATGCCAAAGATATAGAAACTTTAGCAGCAAAGTGATTATCCAACCAAACAGAGAAAACATCTTAACTAAGCAGATGGCTAGTATGGAAATTTTTGATGTTATTGAAGCACTTAAACAACTATTACAATATTTAGGATGAGATGATACCTACTTGCAGAAATTCAACCTGAGGCAAACCAAACCAAAGCCAATAAACGGCTGCCTGACGAAGCTCAGCGCCGCATGATGAAGCAGTAGAGTCAGCAGAATTTCGTGTCCATGAAATCGACCTCCATAGTCCGCACAAACCAGAAAAAGAGCAGTTGAATTTCGAAATTAACTTTTCTTTAATATTCTTTCAGAAATTTCAGCTCTTCTTTTATTTGTCAAACTTTGTGATTTTCAGATCTTCACTTGAAATTTTCAGCTTTGTTTCAGCCGTTTGTTTTCAAATCGCGAGTGGGTGAGTCTTCATCTTCGTGTGAGTGTGATGGTGAGTATGTTCTCCCATGGAATTCGAAGGAGGGAGGTCGGGTAAGAGAAGATGGATGACGAAGGGATGCTCGTTCTTCGTTCAAATGCGTCGATGCTCCTTTTCTTTTAGAGAAGAGGGGTCCGATTGTCTGTTATTTTTTCTATGTCCATCCGGGCCATTTGCATTGATACTCGCTTTTTGTGCCACATTTTAATCTATGTCCGCTTTACAAAAAAAATTATAAATTTATCCATTTTTTCACATAACTTCAACACACGGGGCTAAAGTAGCAAAGGTAATTACACAAAATTTCAGCATTTTAGTAGCCGGACCTAAAGTTCAGCTCTAGAGCTGAAGTTATTGTTTTGTAACTCGCGAAAGTTTTATTTTATAAGTTTTTGTTTAGTAACCGGAAAACTTCAGCTCTTTGCCCGTTATAAAATAAAAACTTCTGCTCTAGAGCTGAAGTTTTTGTCTTTGTAACCGGAAAACTTCAGCTCTAGAGCTGAAGTTTGCCAGTTATAAAATAAAAACTTCAGCTCTAGAGCTGCAATTTTATCTGAAGTTTTTGTTTAGTAACCCGGTAACTTCAGCTCTAGTTATAAAATAAAAACTTCAGCTATAGAGCTGAAGTTTTTGTTCAGTAACCCGTAGAGCTGAAGTTTCTCAGTTATAAAAGGAAGCTGAAGTTTTTTAAAAAATGGGTACTGATGCAAACAAAAAGACAAAGCAATTACAAATTAAAAAGGGGCACCCAAATAGGGCGCCCCGTGCAATTTTTACTCTCTGTCCCTAGAAATGTGGGCATGGGCAGATATACGTTGCATATTGGGCTTCAAAATCCAGCCCAGTTCCGTTTGTAAAGCCAATTGGGCAGCCCCAATCCCTCTTTAATTCTAATTTGAGAACTTTATAAAATCAAACTGAATATCTGTTTTAGACACTAACTAGTTTCTTACCTAACTCACTACAACAAGATGAAAAGAACTAGAAGACTATTCTACAGAGACTAAAACGTGCAACAAAAGGATTAATGCATTATTATCTATATTTTTTTATTACGTTTTTTTTATAAATATATTTAAAGATGCCTTAATATATATATATATATATATATATATATATATATATATATATATATATATATATATATATATATATATATATATATATATATATTGCAATTTTATGTTTTAAAGTACTCGTAAGCATGCAAATAAAATGCAAAATCAATTAGACCAAAAAAATAAAGAAAAATTCTTAAAATTCTATTTAAAATAAATTAAAAGCTATTTTTGAGATTTTAGGAGTAATTTTATATATTGGGCAAAAATCACGTGCTCACAGCAGGTAGACGCCACTTCGGTGGTTCTCAAAAGGAGGAAGAAAGAAATTGGGTGGACATTGGCCGATGTTCGGGGAATAAGCCCCGCGTTCTGTATGCACAAAATCATTTAGGAGGATGATGCAAAACCCTCCCTGGAGCATCAAAGAAGATTGAACGAGGCAGTGCAAGAGGTGGGAAGAAAGAAGTGATAAAATGGTTGGATACCGGGGTTGTGTACCCTATCTCCGATAGCTCATGGACCTCTCCGGTGCAATGTGTGCCGAAGAAGGGTGGGATGACTGTGGTGATAAATGACAACAATGAGCTTATTCCCACTCGGACTGTTACCAGATGGAGGGTATACACGGACTATCGGAAACTGAACAAGGTGACCCGCAAGGATCATTTCCCTTTGCCATTCCGTGACCAAATGCTTGATCGCCTTGCGAGACGTGCTTTTTGTTGCTTTTTGGATAGCTACTCGGGATATAGTCAAATCTTAATCGCTCCGAAGGACCAAGAGAAGACCATATTCACTTGCCCATATGGGACATTTGCTTTTTCTCGGATGTCGTTCGGGTTGTGCAATGCTCCGGCGACCTTCCAATGATGCATGATGGATATTTTCACTGACATGGTGGAAGATATCCTGGAGCTTTTCATGGATGATTTCAATGTGGTTGGTGACTCCTTTGAAGAGTGTTTGGGAATTTTGGATAGAGTCTTGGCCCGATGTGAAGACACAAATCTCGTTCTTACTTGGGAAAAATATCACTTCATGGTTGAAGAGGCAATAGTGTTGGGTCACAAAACTTCAAAGCATGGGATTGAAATAGACAAAGCCAAGATTGAGGTGATCTCAAGGCTCCCTCCCCCCAATTCTGTCAAAGGGGTGAGGAGTTTTTTTGGACATGCGGGGTTCTACCGGCGGTTTATCAAGGATTTTTCGAAGGTTGTGAATCCCCTTTGCAAGTTGCTAGAGAAAGATGCTAAGTTTGTGTTTGATGAGAAATACATGGAGGCTTTCGAACTTCCCAAGCATAAGTTGACTACTACCCCAATCATTACCGTACCATGTTGGAGCTTACCCTTCGAGCTCATGTGCGACGCAAGTGACGTTGCAGTTGGGGCTGTTTTGGGTCAAAAGGTTAACAAAATATTCATCCGGTGAACTACGCAAGCAGGACCATGAACGAGCTCAAAGAAACTACACGATTACCGAGAAAGAATTGTTGGCCATAGTTTTTCCAATGAAAATTCCAACCGTATCTTATGGGGGCTAGGGTCATTGTGCGCACCGATCACGCCGCCCTTAGGTAATTGATGATAAAGAAAGACTCCAAGGCAAGATTGATGAGATGGGATTGCTATTTCAAGAGTTTAATTTGGAAATAGTGGTCCGGAAAGGTAGTGAGAACCAAGTTGCGGATCATTTGTCCCGTTTGGAGGAGGAAGGAAGGCCGTGTGATGGTCTAGAGATCAATGAAAAATTCCCCGATGAACAACTAATTTTTGTGTCAATGTGTGATATGCTATGGTTGTCGACGCCCCTTTTTTCTTGCGAAATCGGGTTTACGATATTTGGGAGGACAACTCTATTCCCTTTTGGGATTTGGGTTTTTGGAATTTAAGAGTCGCCACCTAGTGATTAAGTGCATTAGGACACTTAGGGTTTTGGGTTGGAAAACCAGAGTTTGGGTAAGGGCTAAAAATTATCTCGAGAGGAAGGTGTTAGGCACCCCTCAAGATCCACTAGTGTGGTTCCCGGCCATGTTATATTGTGACTTCATGTAATCAAATAAGCAATCAAAGATTCAGATATATAACATTGAAAATAAGCTAAAAAAAAACAACTTTGAAGATAAGTAGGGAAGGCAGAGATTTATGAAAAGATTTGAATGGTTTTACAAGAGGAGATGAAAACAAACAAAGGGAAAGGGGTCCTAGGTTTATGATTAATATGGATCATTAATGCAATACTCAGTAATAACTCCTTATAAAAGAGGCTAAATGAGATATTAGCGCATCGGTCATCATCTCCATATTCTACCCTCCCCACCCCGTGAAGGTTGCTAAACGCGTGTGTTGGTCACGAATACTTACCGCGTGCTATTACCCGTCCCATCCTATAAGTCTTGGAGGGTATTTAGAACCGCTATTCCTATGTGGTAGGAACTAGGCTGAACCCTTAAGTTTAAAGGAAAAATGCTAAGCGACATACATAACAAATAGGACTACACATAAGGGAACATACAAAATCAAATAAAGGCTCACAGATCCCTCCTCAAATGAACGCATAATTAGCACGTCTTAAACACATTCAAGGTCTCAAGGATAGGAATTTTTTTTACAAAAGGAATAGGTAATAGCAGTTAAAGCATGATTTTAAAAACAATGATCTAATGAGGTACATGACAAATAAAATAGCACGATTCTGGGCGGAGGTTGGTAACCCAGTGATTTGAGAACATAAAAATCATAAACTCAGTAAGAGTAAATAGGTGCACTATTTCAAAATCGTTTCCAGATGGAGCAGAGTTTTTAAGAAAATAGAGTGAACTTCAAAGAATCAAAGCAAGAATGGGAACGACAGAGTTGAAATTAAAAGAAGTTGGTTGGTCTTAAAATAGTAAAACATAATTAATCAATTCTTATTGGGCCTAAAGTTTGCCTAGGCATCGTATACATTTTCTGATTATTTTAAGGAATGAGCACGCATATTTGATTCTAATTTTTAAAGGATACGCATGATAAGGTATTTGTAGAAAACGTTTCAAACCACTTAGCCATATTTTAGCAAAGTTATTAGACTAACACGTTAATTGACCACTGCAATTCGAACGAATAAGAAGACCTAAGGACAGGACATCTAATGCACATAGGAGTACCTATAACATGATTTCTAACTGTGAGCACGTGATTTTCGCCTTAAGCAAATTATTCCCAAAAATTTCAAATAAAATGATTTTTACAATTTTTATGAATTTTGTTGAATTTTGTGTTAATTGGTTGTATGATAATTCATATGAAAATACAAAAATATGCACTTGAATTTAGGGATTTAATTTCACAATTTTAGTATCGATTAGTATTAATCTGTTTTAGAACAAAATGTAAAGAAAATAACAAAAAGGGTCCATTTTATATTTTTAGTTCAAATTAGTATTAGTTTGCATATTTCTTCTAATTAGGAATTAATTAGGAAATCTAAATGCAATTTGATTATGATGCTTATTTTAGCATTTTATAAAAAAAATCAGAAAAAATAAAAATATAAAAAATACAAAATGAAATGCAAGAGTTTAAATAAAACAAACAATTAAAATAAAGAACAAAAGACGTTGTCTTAATAAAATACAAGAATTGGGCTAAAATTGCCCAGACCCAAACAAATGACCCCAACCCAATCCCAAAATCCGGTCCAGCATCAGGTTAGAAAGTCATTGAAACGACGTAGTATTGCGGCCAAACTACGTCGTTTAAAGTTTTAAAATTAAAAGGAAATCTTGGCCTTTCATTTAAACACAATCCAACGGTTGGTATTAAGTCCACTAGCCACTTAATAATGTCTGAACCCCTTTACATTAAACCTAGTAGGTCATCTCTTCCATCCTCGTATCTCCCTGAACCTCGCTGGAGCCTTCACCGGCGGGAAACAATACCTATACCAACCCGTCTCAGGTTCACACCACGAATTCCCCAGATCATATTCTTCCCATTCCCGCCTTTGGCTTTCCTCGAACCTCAACGGAAATCCTCAAATCTTCATCAGAATATTTTTCGGCGACGATGCATGTTATGTCAAATGATCCCAACTTTACACTATAGAACCGCCTTGGCCTCCTCTACACAAATCCCATAGCCGCTTGGCTCGAATATGGCCGGAACGGCTCGAATATCCATCTCAATTTCTCCGGCCAAAACCCTAAAATGACCAAAGCGCATGCAAATAATGTCAAAGGATCCCTGGACCTTCCTCGTAAGGAATTGATCGCCAATAGAGCTTAAACGTCCTTAGGAACTGACTGATTTTGGAAAATGTCAGTTGGCCGGAATTTTGACTTTATCAGTAAGTTGCCCTTTCTTTCTTGGTTTAATATTATCACCATCCCATTTGGTTACCAAGTAGTATTGATCAATGAGTTTAATTCAATTCAATTATGTTTTCCATTGTGGCCTTGATTTCTCTTAGTTATGAACTTGAATTTGGTAGTTTGGATACTTGGCATTTGTTTTGATTGCTGTAGTTAATATCATTTCATTATTGGTTTTGGTTGGATAATTCTAGATTTTAGTTAATTTTATTTTCAAGTCTGTTGAATTTCGGATAAATTGGTTTAATATTCTCTGTTTGTGTAATGGTTTGATTTTTCTTTAATCCGATTTAGTTGGTTACAACTGAATAGTTTAAGTGTTAATTAGTCATTTATGGGTAGTCAGTAGTTTAGTCAGGGCATTGAGAGGGTAATTTAGGAAATGATAGGATAAAGAATCTTGTCGTTGTTGCTTGAAATTCCTAGAACACTCTAGAAAGGGTTTTAAGATGAGAATTCTGAAAATAATTGCACTTACTTGAGTAACAAGTCAGGAATAAGGGGACTAACTGAATAAATAAAAGAAGGACTAATTTGTAAAGTCAAAAATCTAATAGAGCCTCATCTTTGCCTATAAAAGGGGCATTTTCATGCCTTAACAAGGGAGCTTCAACCACAAAACCTCCAAAAACTCTCTCTCTTCAAATTTTTTCAGATTTGAAGTGAGATTCAAATTTCAAAAACCAAAAACAAAGGAGAAATTCAAAAAATCGAAAATGTTTTACTGTTTCATTAAGCCATGGCAGACTTGAGTCTAATTTCCATCTAACACCTTCATATCTTCTAGTTTTATTTGAGTCTGAGTATGTTGAAGTAGTCTGGTGCATTTCAGTTGGGTTTCGCATTTGCTGAGTTTGATTTGGGGTTGATTTTGAGTTCTCTGAGCAGTTTGGGTAGCCTGGTTGTGTTTTGGAATAGTTCTGTAGCTTACATCTCCTGTTTTGACTATATTCGAGTTCCATTGAGTCCATTGGTTCAGTTATTTATTGTTGTTGTTGATTTTCAACTTATTCTGGACCGGGATTCTATTTCTGGGCTGTGATTCTATTACTGGGCTGTGTTCTGTTTACTAATGCTGCTGATTACTTCTCTTTCATTTTCTATTCCACATTTCCAGGTACACTTTCTTTGATTCGATTCCATGTAACTCCAAGTTGAGGTTGAAATGAAACGTCTACTGGAATTCTGCATTTCGGATGTTGTCTGATGATCGTCCTTCAATAGTTTAAGTTGTTTTAAATTAATTGATTATTGTTAGTTGACTAAATTGGTGTGGATTTGGGCAATGGACTGAGCTGTAATAATGTGGACTGCTAGCTTTAGGTTAATGCGAACTATATCTAGCTATTGTTAATTGGTTAGTTTGGTGAATGTGAACAGGAATTGGCTGTAGCTAGCTTAGAGTGTATGTTAGGGAACTGCAATAATCTAAACTGGAATCATCCATCATGTTTTAGCCAATTTAATTTCGTTCTTGTTAAGATTGATTATTAAATGTCAAAAGGTAATTGAAATAGGCAAGTCCTTGAATTCTCTTGTGTACTGACAGTTAAGCTTGTATGAGACTTTGAATCATTTGAACCTTGGTTTAATATTTTCAATATATATTTTCATTAACCTTAATGATATCAAAGGATAAATAAAAATAATCTGAGTGTTAAATTGAAGTCATAATGGTTTAGCATTTCACCAAGTTGAATAAGTAAATCACATTTTCCTATATTATAAGTTGTGAAATACAAATAGCTTGAAGTTGTTCCTGCGTTTGGGCTGCGACTTTTGGCCCAGATTGCAATTGAAATTGTATTGTGGTTTTAAAGGATCGACGTGTGGTTATGCTTGTGATTGCAATTGCAATTGAAAATCTATGTTAGTCTGGGCGGAATCGACGTCTAATTGGCACTCAATAGTTGAAGATAGAAATGGGGCCCTTTTCACGGGCCTGGTCCATTGGGCCAGCGATTTGGTTTCAGTTCAAAGAATTCATTTTAAGACTTAAGCAATAACATAAGTTTGGATTTTGAGTTAGGCAGCGGGTTCAAATTAAAAGGTTCTTCCTTTTGTTTGAACCCGGACTTGAACTTGAAGCCCGAATTCTGATAATAAATAATTAGTTTTTTTAATATTTTAGAGACAAAACAAAAATAGAAAAATCATAGTTGCTTTTAAGCTTGCCTTTTTTAAAATAAAATGAGACGAGCCTCGCCCAATAAAATACAAAATTGCGGGGCCCTCAATAACTGTTATATTAAAATACTTAGAATTCGGGAAGAGCCGTTTAGCAAATTTCACGGCCTTCCCCAAAATAATAAGGCGTTAGACTCTTTAGGCACGACTTTAATAAAATTACCTTCTTAAACTCGGGTGCGCATTTATGTGACCCAAATCCAAATCTCAACAGAGTCAAAATGTGTTGACAACCACGGGTGCACTGGTGTGACGTGGTGCGAGACGCATTTTCACAACGTTGCAATTCTTATTAAAATAAAATAAAAGCAGGTTATTAATAAAAGGCACATAGGTTAGAACATGTTTTTGAAATCAGATAAAACCAAATACAACAGTTGAGCGACCGTGCTAGAACCACGGAATTCGGGAATGCCTAACACCTTCTCCCAGGTTAACAGAATTCCTTACTTGGATTTCTGGTTCGCGGACTGTTAACAAAGTCATAATTTCCTCGGTTCGGGATTCAACCGGTGACTTGGGATACCATTAATATCCCAAGTGGCGACTCTGATTTTTAATAATAAATTCTCTTCCGATTGTCCTTTAAGTGGAAAAACTCCTTTACGCCCTTATGGGTGTAAGCGAAAAAGGAGGTGTGACACTAACATGCCAATGCAGTAATGAAGGTTTATTTGGCTTCTTGTCAACAGATTAAAATTACGAAGTGAGTACAATAACGTATTGAAAGTGCATAACCTAAAACATGATTTCTAACATATGAAAATGCATGTCCTAAGCAGGTTATTTATTGTGCAAATAGGTAAATAAAACCTATAAATAAGTTTTCTACCCATTACCTAAAAGAAACATGCATTCCCTTCCCCCATATTCAGTATTCAGCCCCAATCATTCATTTACAAATTATTACAAACCAATAGTATCTGAATTACAATAATAAAGAACAAAAAAAATAAGAAGTTATTCTATAGGGAGCCTTCAATCAGGCCCAGTCTTCCAACCTCACTCCCTTTGAGTTTCACAGCCTTTGCCATGGTCTAGGTGCAGTAAAGCTCCCTTCTGGCCAATACCAGTACCTAAACACTTAGAAGAGTGAAGGACAGGTGCAATGTGGAATACCAGCCTTGTGTGTCAAAGTTCAGTGAGTACTCAGAGGTACCCAAAGAAATGCTCACACGAAGGGGGCAGAACCTATTCTCTAAGAGTAGTGTGAAGTGCAGGAAGAAGTAGTTTAAAAGAGTTTTCAAAAACAAGGGATTTGTTTTAAAAGAAAACATCAGGAGCAATAGTTCGACAGTACAGGATTGCATACAAGGATCATGAGGAAAGGGAATAGATAGATCACACAATGCTAGAGGAGATACAGAGATCTAATGAAGCATGACTGCATAGAATCAGAAGATTCAGGGGACCAAGAATGGTCAAACATAGGCATAATAATTAGAGAGTAACAGGGGGACAATTATAACAATTAAGATAAACAGCAGTTAGAAGCATACAAATCAAGAAGGACATATGAAGTGCTAGGGGTCAGGGGAACTGGGAAGTGGTAAAGTTTAGGCATGATAATGTATAGCAGTAGGATACAGGCATAGCAAGTAGAAGTTAGGGATGGACAATGTCATATTACAGATTTAACATGTAAATCAGAAAGACATGGTAAAGTACTAAAACAAAAGAATCAATTGTACATTGATCAGTAAAAGCGTAAATAGAAGAAAATCAGGAAGATAATGAACTGAAACAAAAAAAACACATTGGTTGGAAACTTGAAGATTAATTAGGACATACGACTAAGAGAGAAAAAGCAGGATGCAAAGACAAAGTGGTAACACAATATTAGCCTTGGCTTAGAGTCGGCTAATAATAGGCAAGAGCAGAGAACATCAATAGAGCAAAAAAGTGCAAGAGAGAAAGAACACAAGAGAATGTAGAATTGAGAGTACTCAGTGATGTCTGTCGTGTGAAAGACTAAGGGTATTTATAGTTGAAAGTAGGTGGAAAATAAGGTAAAAATCATATTAGTATGTTAATTTAAGAACTTGGAATCAATCAATTAGAGAATCAAATGAAAAGATTCAACAGCATATAAGGCAAGAAGAAAATATCAGTGCAGGATTAAATAAGGAAGGAGTAAAGGTTCAGTATGCATATAGTAGTCAATTAGGACCAAATTCAGGAAAATTCCAATTAAGGAAAGGCTAAGTAGAACAAGGTACCATAGCAAATAAGGTAACAAAATCAGTTAATTTAAACAGGCGAGTAGAATTCTAGGGCTTTGAAAGAAAGTCTTTCAATTACCAACAATCAAGGAAAATCAGAATCAATCATGCGAAGTCATGATTCGATATTCTCAACATATAAATATAGGCGAATGAACAAGATAGAAAACAAAATTTAGCCATATATATAGAAGGAAACAAGAGATGAACAAACACAATCATTTAGAGATGGTGAAAATAGGCTAAGATTCAGAAGGACATATTCGAAGCATGGTGACCATGTGACAGTAACAAGAATCAGGTAAATAGGCTAGCAGATGTCACACCTCCTTTTTCCTGCCACAGCTTTACTACACCCCGTGAAGGATATAATAAAAAAGGAGTTTTTCCAATTTAAGGACAATCGAAACAGGATTCATTTTTATTTAAGATTCAGAGTCGCCACTTGGGAGATTTATGGTGTCCCAAGTCACCAGTTTGAATCCCGAATCGAGGAAAAGGTTTGACTCTGTTTAACAGTCGCGAACCAGAAATTCGG
>MU672891.1:0-29279 GCA_026770625.1 Nicotiana glauca | reverse complement strand
TGGCATGTCCTGGGGTTCCTCTCCACTCCAATCGGGGCAAATCCGGTAAAGCTAAGGTCACGATCTTGGCGTGACAATCCAAGATCGCATGATACGGGGACAACCAATCCATCCCTAATATAACATCAAAATCAACCATATCTAGAAGCAATAGATCAACACGGGTCTCAAGACCCTCAAATACCACTACACAGGAACGATGGACTCTGTCGACCACTATAGAATTACCCACTGGTGTAGATACATATACAGGAATGGCCAAGGCATCACTAGGCATAGTTATGTAGGGAGCAAAATAAGACGACACATATGAATACGTAGACCCAGGGTCAAATATCACTGATGCATCTCTGTCACAAACTAGAATAGTACCTGTAATCACAACATCTGATGACTCGGCCTGTGGCCTAGCTGGCAAAGCATAACAATGGGGTTGGGCCCCACCTCCCTAAATCGCATCTCTAGGATGATCAACTACTGGCTGACCTCTGCCTCTGCCGGTGCGAGATCTACCTCTACGGTCCCTACCTCCACCTCTATGATCACCACCCCCGCCTCTAGCTGGCTGGGCGGCCGGTGGATCACTTGCTGCATGAATCATGGGATGAGGGCCCTGCTGCTGCGACCGAGCACCTTTTAACCTCGGGCAATATCTCCTGATATGACTGATATCTCCACACTCATAACACCCAGATGAATGTGGCAACTGAGAAAACTGGGACTGATCCTGCCACCCTGAATGACCTCCTCGAACGCTCTGAAGTGGGGGTGCACTGATAGGCTGCTGATCCGAATGATACTGCTCGGAACCACCGCTGCCTGGAGTACCATGAGAAACCTGAAGAGCTGAATGAAAGGGCCTCGGTGAATGACCTCTACCATAGGAATCCCTACCTCCAGACGAGGTACCACTGAACCTACCAGAATGACGAGGCTTCTTATCTGACATTTGACTACCTCCCCATGAGAGGGCCAGCTCAACTCTGCGGGCCGCATTGGCCGCCTCTTGAAAGGAAATATCACTACCAACTCCCATGGCCATCTGGAGACGGATTGGCTGAATCAATCCATCAATGAACCTCCGGACCCTCTCTCGCTCTGTAGGGAGTATCACAACCGCATGGCGTGCCAAGTCAACAAATCTAGTCTCATACTGTGTAACTGTCATGGAGCCCTACTAGAGACGCTCAAACTGCCGGCGAAGTGCCTCCCGCTGAGTGACTGGGAGAAACTTCTCCAAGAAAAACTCCGCGAACTGATCCCATGTCAAAGCTGGAGACCCTGCTGGTCTAGATAGGCAAAAATCTCTCCACCAAGTCTTGGCGCATCCAGCAAGCCGGAAGGTGCGAAAATCGACCCCGTTGTTCTCCACTATACCCATGGTCCTGAGAATCTCATGACAGCTAAATAGAAAGTCCTGTGGATCCGCTGATGAAGCACCGCTGAAAGTGGTGGTGAATAGCTTGGAGAACCGATCAAGTCTCCACAAAGCATCTGAAGACATAGCCGCTCCATGGACGGCCTGAGCTGTCATACCTGTCTGAGCTGCCACTGCGGGCTGAACCACTGGAACCTGAGTCCGGGGAGCTACCTGCTCCGGAGTACGCGTAGCAGGAGTCTGAACCACTCCTCCAGCCTGAGAAGTGGCTGGTGCTACTGGCAGCAAACCCGCTCTAGCGACACTGTCCATAAAGCCTGCCAGTCGGACTAGAGCATCCTGAAGATCTGGGGTGAACATAACCCCTCCTGGGACCTGAGCTGGGCCCATTAGAGCTGCTGGGGCTGGAACCTCCTCATCATAATCAATATGAGGCTCTACCTCTGGAACTGCTTCCTGGGGCTGAGCTCTGCCCCTACCACGGCCTCTGGCACGACCTCGGCCTCTACCCCTCGCGGCTGCTGCTGGGGGCTCGGGCTGCTGCGCGGTAGAAGAAGACGCACGTGTTCTCGCCATCTGCGAAAGAACAGAGTAGAAGGACAATCAGTATTTGAGAAACAGATTCGCACGACAAGAAAGAACAAAAGTGAAACGTTTCCTAACTCCGTAGCTTCTGGGGGATAAATACAGATGTCTCCGTACCGATCCCTCAGACTCTACTAAGTTTGTCCGTGAATAGCGAGACCCATGCAACCTAGAGCTCTGATACCAACTTGTCACGACCCGAATTTTTTTCCCACCATCGGGCGTCGTGATGGCGCCTACTAACGGAGCTAGGCCAGCCAAACATTAACCACTCTCTATCCAACCTCAACAATATAATATTCTAACAACAATTAAATAGGTGCGGAAGACTTTAAATTTAACAAAATGATATAAAAATGTGGAAGTTCGAAACATATCTCTACCCAGAACCTGGTGTCACTAGCTCACGAACTTCTAAGATTTACTAAATACAACCGTCTGAAAGAAGTCATAACAGTCTGTTTCGATACAAGAGTTAACAAACTGAATAAAGGTGGAAGAGACTCCGGGCCTGCGGACGTCAGCAAGGCTACCTCAAGAGTCCCTGGACTGAAGGTTGGCTTTCGATCTAGTACTACTGCGGTCCGAAAGCTATGTCCTGATCTGTGCAAAAGAAATGTACAGAATGTAGCATCAGCACAACCGACCCCATGTGCTGGTAAGTGCCTGGCCTAACCCCGGCGAGGTAGTGACGAGGCTAGACAGGACCTACCACAAATAACCTGTACAAATATGTGCAATAACAGTAAATACACTAATTTTAACAATTAAAAGGGAGGGGGGAGCATACTGTGGGGTACTACAATCTAAATATAGAAATCAACGGTAAAGAATTGAAGCTGAACAATAACAACTGATAAGGAAAACACAGGAAGTCTCTACACACGAAAAACAATACACTCAGTCCATACTCTGTTGCGGCGCAACCCGATCCTCAACAGAAATCTCCATTGCGGCGTGCAACCTGATCCTCAACAATCAATTCCGTTGCGGCATGCAACCCGATCCTCAATATTTCATTAACACCGTTACGACGTGCAACCCGATCCTCAACATTTAATACCAAGAACTTACCCACCAACGACCGCAACTCAAGTGCGAGGGGAGTAACAATAATCACAAGAAAATCCCGGCAAGGGAATACAAATAACAATTCAATCATCCCGGCAAGGGAGAATACAATAAATACATACATCCCGGCAAGGGACTAATCGCTACACGATCCACTTTTAATCACCTATTTCTCGAGTAACAATTTCTAGTCCGAGCCAATGCTCCAAAAGCCAAACCAATCACAAACCTTCCTCAACTATTCACATCATATTATGCTTATCAACCCAAGCAAGAAAGATGTACTATGAAATCCGAATCCAACACATATAAGACTCACGGTCATGCTAGACTCCGGTTCATAGATAACCGTCACCATGCCTATACACCATACTCCACATTTAGCAAGTAGCAATTAACATCCTAATCCTAATCCCTCAAGNAAATTACTTGAATGTATCAACAAATGCTAATTGAATCAACTTGAATGCATAAAAACGAATTTCCTAAAGTTTTACTCAAAAATTCCCAAAACGCCCGCGGGCCCACGTGGTCAAAATCAAAAGTTCGACCAAAACCCGGTCACCCATTACCCCACGAGTTCATATCTATGATTTGTTTTGAAATCGGACCTCAAATTGAGGTCCAAATCCCCAATTTTAAGAAAACCTAGGTTCTACCCAAAACCCCCATTTTTACCCATGAAAAACCTTTATTTTAAGATAAAAACATGATAAATGATGTTAAAGATTAAAGAAATTGAGTAAAAGTTGACTTACAAATGATTTGGAGAAGAGGGAGTTCGTGAAAAATCGCCAATGGGTGTTTGGATTTTGAAAATATGAAAAGTGAAGCTTCAAAATCGTTAAATATGAATATACAGGTCTCTGATGTCGCATTTGCAAACACGGGCACGCAATTGCGAACCCCGACCAAATGTGGGAATTGCGAGAACTCAGTTCGCATTTGCGAACTATGGCCAGCCCAGGGATTTTCGCATTTGTGACACTAAACCTCGCATTTGCGAACAACCCAGTTCCGCTTTTGCGGGCAAAATCTTGCATTTGCGAAACTAGGCAGGCCTGGGGACTTTCGCATTTGCGAGCCAGACCATCGCATTTACGATAGTGGTCGAGATTCCCAGACTTCGTAATTGCAAATAAATGCTCGCATTTGCGAGCTCGCAATTGCGATTTCTCCCTTCGCATTTGCGAAGATCACAGAAGCAGAAAAACCAGATTTTTTTCAAAATGAGAAATGCAATCCGATACCTATCCAAAACTCACCCGAGCCCTCGGAGCTCCAAACCAAACATGCACACAACCTCAAAGACATTCTACGGACTTGCTTGCGCGATCAAATCGCCAAAATGACATCAAAATCAAAGAATCAAACCCCAAAACTCAACTTTAGCTATTTAGGTCCGAAACACGTCAAACAACGTTCGATTTCGATCAAATTTCACAGAAAGCACTTAACGTATATTTAAAACCTGTACCGGGCGTCGGAACCAAAATACGAGACCGATACCTATATTTTCTAACTCATTTGCATTTCTATTTTTCCTTAATAATTTTAGAAAATAATTTAACAGAAAAATTCTTTTACTAGGGTTTTGGACCTCGAATTTCGACTCCGGCAGATGCCCGAGTCCCATATTTTTCTACGGACCTTTCGGAACCGTCAAATCACGGATACGGGTCCGTTTACCAAAAATATTGACCAAAGTCAACTATATCAATATTAATATCAAAATTCTTCAAATTTTTCACATAATTCACATATTTTAACATAAAAACTTTTCGGCTTTGCGCCCGGACTGTGCACGCAAATCGAGGTAACCACCATCGAGGTTTCCAAGGCCTCGAAAGCGCGGAGAAAGGGAGAAATACGGTGATGACCCTTTGGGTCGTCACAATAAGCTGGCAGGTAGTGTAGCAGCCAAAACAGGCAGTTTATGCCAAAAATATACCAAAAAAAGCGACCAACTTTGGTCTCCAGTTGGTCACTATTCACTTAAAAAAAAAAATTCTGGGAAATAGCGACCAACATTGGTCGCTACTTAATTTTAAAAAATTAATTTCTGGTAATTTTGTTTACCCAGCTTTCTACAAAAAGCGACCAAACTTAGTCGCTATTTTATTAAAAAAATTAAATTTCTAGTGATATAGCGACCAAAGTTGGTCGCTAAAGTTTAAAAAATAAATTAAATTCATGGATTTAGGGACCAAAGTTGGTCGTTAGTTTAATAAAATAAATAAATTATTAAATAAAAGAGCGACCAACCTTGGTCTCTAGTTTTCAGATTTTAAAATATAATATTTGGATTAGAGACCAAAGTTGGTCGCTTTTTAATGATTAATAATAAATAAATAAAAAAAGTATTTTATATTTAGAGACCAACTTTGGTCGCCAAATTTATATTATTAAATTAATAAAGCGACCAAAGTTGGTCTCTATAGTCAATATCCAGAATATTTGGTCCATTTAGCTTAGAGATCAAAGTTGGTCGCTAATTAGCGACCAACTGTGGTCCCTAAATAAAAGAGACCATCAATATAGCTACCAGGTCCGTTTGGTTGCTTTTTGGTCGCTTTTTAGCCTAAAGCGCTTTTGGGCGGATTTCTAGTAGTGGTTGTTGCATGAAACTGCAAAGTTCATTGTAAGATACTGGACAATTATTTTTTAGGATTGCCTATAGTCCTAATTGGACTCATTATCTTCTTGGATAAATGCCTACCACAAATTTGATTTGTCATTCTTGTTTATTTCATTTTCTTTATGTTCTTTGACTTTGTATCTATATTGATGTGTTATCAATCTAATAAATTTGGATATTTTTTTCACAATAATACAGGAATAAAGTAGTATCTTTTTCAATTTAACATATTTAAATCTCTGGTTCCCCTTTACATTAGGACCCTTGGACTAAGGACTCTTAGAAAGAAGGATTACCGTACTGGGTTACCCTCATTAAGAACAGACTTTTTTCTAAGTAAAAGTATTTAAAGCTCCCTAAGCCTGTATATTTTGTTAAATGGAAGTATGTGTTTGTGATCAACCTAATGCTCTTCCCTCTTTCTGCAAAATGCAGGAAAGTTTCCTCACATATTATGTTAAGAAAATCAATTAAATGCCAACTTTCCAAAATATGAGCTCATTCATCTATCAAACTTATTTTTTATGTTAGAGAAGAAAATAGAAAAATAAAAAGGGCAAATGATGCTACTTTAAAATTCATCAATAACACATCAAAAATAAAATGTGATAGCATTCATAAAATAAAGAACATATTGATCGAAAGTTGTACTCCTTTGATCCAGCAGGACTCGAAAAGGGTATTGCTTTAACTATTACTGTAACAAATTAGAAAATGTTAAAACCATCATTAAATCCCGAGTCCATTTCTCATCGGGTCACTGAAAGAAATTGATGAAAGTCACTTTACTTTGTTTTTGTAACGGGAATATCATTATAATTTGCCAATTATAACTCAAAAGTCACTCTTCATTTTTAGAACATATTAAATATTATTTTTTATATTTCTTTTTCAACCCAACATTAAAATATTAAAAACACCCATTTAACCATGACCCAACCTGCTAAAGGGAAAATAAAAAATTGCTTTGACTCGATTATTTGGTAACAAAATGAATTAAGCAATTGTAACTCATTATGTGACGATCCAAAGGGTCATCACTTGCTTTTAATTAAATTCTGTATTTCTGAGGCCTTAAAAACCTAATTTAGAGTTGTCTCGATTTGCATGTGCTGTCCGGACACTTATCCGAAAAGCTTAAATATGAAAATGTGTGAAAAAGGATTAGTTTTGATTATAATATGAGTTAATTTGACTTCGGTCAATATTTTGGGTAAACGGACCCGGACCCATAATTCGACGGTCCCAGATGGTCCGTAGGAAAATATGAGACTTGGATGTATGCTCGAAATCGAATTTCGAGGTCCCAAGCCCGAGAAATGAATTTTTAGGTAAAATTATTTTCTGAAAAGTTTTAAGGAAATTTGAAATGAAATCTGATTAGAACACGATGGTATCGGGCCTGTATTTTGGTTCTGGTACCCAGTACATGTCTTATATATGGTTTAAGTCATTCCTGTAAAATTTGGTAGAAAACGGACGTCGTTTAACGTGATTAGGACCTAAATTGCTAAATTTGATACTTTGTGAAGTTTGAGAAAAATCCTTTGATTTTAAGATTTAATTCGTTGTTATTGAGGTTATTTTGGTGATTTGATCGAACGGATTAGTTCGTATGATGTTGTTGAGTTAGTACATATGCTTGGTTAGGAGCCCCGAGGGCTCGGGTGTGTTTCGGAGGTGTTTCGGAAGGTTGCAGACTTAGGAAAAATTGCAGATTTTCAGTTGTTGGGTTTCTGGTATATCCTTCTTCGCGTTCGCGGGAGTACCCACACGAACGCGATGGGTTAATTGTTGCTGAAGGGAAATCCTTCTACGCGAACGCGTAGCTTAGGCCGCGAACGCGAGGCAATGGAGGTTTATACCTTTGCGAACGCGAAGTCCAAGTGGGCCTGGGCAGGGGGAGGGTAGTTGCCTTACGCGAACTCGACTTATTGGACGCAAACACGAGGGCTCGAGAAGCTAAAGCTTCACGAACGCGAGCCCATCTATGCAAACGTGAAGCCTTAACCAGCCTGACCCATCGCGAACGCGAAGGGTCTGTCGCGATCGCATAGAGTAAAATTCGCCCTGTTAAATTTAAAATTTCCAGAACAGTAGCCTTACAGGATTTCATAAAAATTTCATAAACCCTTTCTTTTTCAAAGCTCTTAGGCGATTTTTGAAGCATTCCTTCACCATAATCTCTTGGGTAAGTAATCTTTAACTTGTTTTCTTCATTTCAATTAACACCTATTAGATTTCTAGGCCTAAATCATGTGAATAAGGGTAAAAAAATTAGGGATTTGGATAGAACTAGGGCTTTTTGATTAATGGTGATTTATACCTCGTTTTGGGGTCGAATTCTGAAAATAATTATATATTTAGGCTTATGGGTGAATGTGAGATTTGATTTTGGTCCGAACTCGTGTTTTGACCAAGCGGGCCCGGGGTGGATTTTTGGGTTTTTGGGAAGAATGATTGGAAAGCTATAATTAAACATTGGAATTGGATTGTTTAGCACTTATTGATGTTATTAAGTCAATTGTGTATAGATTTGATTGGGTTGGAGCCGAATTTGAAAGGAAAAGCGGTGTTTGAGGCTTGAGTTGGCCGTAGAATTTGAGGTAAATGTTTGGTCTAACCTTAGCTTGAGGGATTATGAGTCGAGTCATATTTGCTATGTGATTTTTATGGTGTACGACGTATAAGCATGATGATGAGTATGTATACGTTGGTGTATAGCATGATCATGAGTCTTATAATGTGATTTTCATGATTTCGTTGAATAATCTATGCTTTAGAAGTGAATTCTATTTGTTGTGAAAAGTTAAGGAAGTAATCGTGACTTTTGAACGTCGTGGAGTGTTATATTATGAATTTGTGAAAGTAAGTGAGTTGATTAAACCCTTTGGAGCATTGGCTCAAGTGGTAAAGCGAGTTGTGAAGTGAAAGTGAAAAGAGAAAGAGTTATTAAATTTTTCCCTTGCCGGGATATTATTGCTTGTTTGGTTATCTTCTTTGCCGGGATGTTGATATTGTTGATGTTGTTCCCTTGCCGGGATGTTGATATTTTTGATGATGTTCCCTTGCCAGGATTTAATTGCTTAACTATTGCTCCTTTGTCGGGATCCCTATTATAATCTTGATATTCCCTCGCCCCATTATTTGTGATTGTTGTTTGGGTGAGTAAGAGTGATAAAGCACGAAGGGTGATGCCGTGCATTATTGTTTGTGAGGAAAGAGTATAAAACACAAAGGGTGATGCCGTGCATGATTGTGAGAAAAGAGTAGAAAGCACGAAGGGTGATGCCGTGCCGCACGATGTACCATTCCATGCCGATTCTATTGATTATATGGTGAGGAAAGAGAGTAAAAGCACGAAGGGTAATGCCATGCACATTTTGATTATATTTGCTTTGGTGAGGACGAGAGTAAAAGTAAGAAGGGTGATGCTGTGCATTTATTGCTTTTGATTCATTATTTGTATCCGAGTTATGTTATTTACTTCGCTATTTGAGGCCTTTTTACTTGGAAACTGTTATCTCCCCCACAACATCTTCCCTTGTCCCACATTGACTGGTTATTTCAGTATTTTCTTTTCCGCTATATATATTTAAACTGGACAGGTTTATTTGGTGGCCTGGTCCTAGCTTCGTCACTACTTCGCCGAGGTTAGGCTGGACACTTACCAGTACATGGGGTCGGTTATGCTGATACTACACTCTGCACTGTGTGCAGATCCCGGAGCAGCTTTCGGACAGTAGTTGGAGGGCTTCCTTTAGTCTACCCCGAGACCTAAGGTAGACCTGCAGGCGTCCGTAGGCCCTAGCGTCTCCCTCTATCTCTATTCCCTGTTTCATTTTCTTTTGTTCAGAAACAATTTGTTGTATTTTCTTCAGACGTTGTATGTAGTGACTCTTAGACGGTTTGTGACACGGTGACACCAGGTTTTGGGTATTTGAGGTTTTTAAAAGTTGTAATGGACGTAGTCTTAAGATATTTAATTGTTGACTTCCTCTTATTTATTTGAAATTCCGCTATTATCATATTATCTCCTGGTATTTGTTAAAAAGAAGAAATATGAAAGTGTAGCGAGTATTTAAGGTTGGCTTGCCTAGATCCCATTAGTAGGCACCATCACGACTCCCAAGGGTGGTAAATCCAGGTCGTGACAAATTGGTATCAGAGCTCTAGGTTACATGGGTTTCACAGTTCACAGACAAGCTTATTAGAGTCCAAGAGATCTGTACGGAGACGTCTGTATTTATCCCCCAGAGGCTACAGAGTTAGGAAAAATCTCATATTTGTTCTTTCTTGTCGTGCGATTTGGTTTCTCAATGTTAATTAAATTTCTACTTTGTTCTTTCGCAGATGGAGAGAACATAGGCTTTCTCATCTACCAATTAGCAGTTAGAGCCGCCAGCAGCTCCCACGAAGGGCAGAGGGTGAGGGCGAGGGCGAGGGCGAGGGCGAGGATGTGCTATAGGCCGAGGCAGGGGAAGAGCTCAGCCTAGGGTAGCAGCACACGTAGCGGAGCCTCAGGTTTATTTTGACGACGAGGTTCTAGCCCCAGCAGTTTCGGTGGGCCCAACTCAGGTCCCAGAGGGGTTTATTGCTACCCCAGTGCTTCAGGATGCTCTGGTTTGTCTAGTGGGCCTTATGGAGAGTGTCACCAGGACAAGTTTACTTCCTGTAGCGCCAGCCGTTTCTCAGGCTGGAGGAGGAGCCCAGACTCTTGCTACTCGTACTCCAAAGCAGGTAGCTCCCAAGATTCAGACTTTAGCTGCTCAGGCAGTTGGAGAAGTTTAGCTGGGTATGGTAGCTCAAACCTGTGATGGTGCAGCCATGTCTACCGATGCTTTGTGGAGATTTGACAGGTTCACCAAGCTCTTCACTACTACCTTCAGCGGTGCATCTACTGAGGATCCCCAGGATTATCTGGACAGTTGTCACGAGGTTCTTTGGAACATAGGGATTCTTGAGACCAATGGGGTTGTTTTTGCTATATTTCGCTTGTCTGGATCTGCCAAGACTTGGTAGAGGGTTTATTGCTTAGCTAGACCAGCAAGATCGCCAGCCTTGACCTGGGAGCAGTTTACGCAGCTAATTCTAGAGACGTTTCTCCCAATTACTCAGTGAGAGGCCTATCAGAGGCAGTTCGAGTGTCTTTAGCAGGGATCCATGATTGTCACCCAGTACGAGACCAGATTCATAGATTTGGCTCGCCATGCCCTTATTATACTTCCTACTGAGAGGGAGAGAGTGAGACGGTTTATTGATGGACCCATTCAGCTGATTCGTCTCCAGATGGATAGAGAGGCTGGGAGTGAGATATCCTTCCAGGAGGCAGCCAATGTGGCTCGGAGGATTGAGATGGTACTATCACGGGGGGTAGTCATGGGGCAGACAAGAGGCCCCGTCATTCAGGTAGATTCAGTGGTACCTCGTCTGGAGGTAGATATTCATATGGTAGAGGCCATCCTCCTAGGCCTTTTCAGTCAGCACTTCAGGTTTCTCACAGTGCTTCAGGTAGCCATGGTCCCCAGATGCAGTATTTCGATCAGCAGCCCTACAGTGCACCACTTGCTCCTATCAGTGCACCGCCGCTTCAGAGTTTTTGGGGTGATCATTCAGGTCGTCAGGGCCAACAGTCTCTGCAGCCGAGGGCTTGTTACACTTGGGGTGATCCGGATCACATTGCCAGGTTTTGCCCTCGAGCACCGGCAACTCTCAGCATTAGGGTTCCCGTGCCACGGTACATGCACCAGGTGTTCCACAGCTCGCCCAACCAGCTAGAGGTAGGGGTAGAGGTGCTAGAGGTGGAGGTAGAGGCACTAGAGGTGGAGCTCAGGCCGCTAGAGGTGGTGGCCAGCCAGCAACAGACAAACCCCGAGATGTGGTTTAGGGTGCTGGGGCCCAACCCCGATGTTATGCTCTTGAGGCTAGGCCCGAGGCTGAGGCTTCAGATGCAGTTATTATAGTTACGATTCTGGTTTGTGATAGAGATGCTTCAGTGTTATTTGATCCAGGGTCTACGTATTCATATGTGTCATCTTATTTTGGACCGTACCTGGTCATGCCTAGTGATTTATTGAGTGTTCCCATTTATGTGCCTACACCGGTGGGTGATTCTATTGTGGTCGATCGGGTCCATCATTCTTGTATTGTGGTGATTGGGGATTTTGAGACTCGTGTAGATTTGTTGCTTTTAGATTTGGTTGACTTCGATATTATATTGGGGATGGACTAGTTATCACCTTACCACGCTATCTTGGACTATCATGCCAAAACTGTAACCTTAGCCTTACTGGGTTTGCCTCGTTTAGAGTGGAGGGGTACTCCAGGTCATTCTACCCACAGTGTTATCCGTATATGAAGGCTAGGCGTATGGTCGAGAAGGGGTGTTTGGCCTATTTGGCATATAATCTTGATTCTAGTGTTGAGGTTCCCTCTATTGATTCTATGCCCGTTATTCGTGAGTATCCTGAGGTATTCCTTTTAGACTTGCCGAGTATGCCACCCGACAGGGATATTGACTTTTGCATTGATTTGGCTCCGGGCACTCAGCCTATTTCTATCCCGCTGTATCGTATGGCCCCGCCTGAGTTGAAAGAGTTAAAGGAACAGTTGCAAGATTTGCTTGAGAAGGGTTTCATCAGACCCAGTGTTTTGCCTTGGGGTGCGCTAATGTTGTTTGTTAAAAAGAAGGATGGGTCAATGAGAATGCGTATTGATTACCGGCAATTGAACAAGGTTATAATCAAGAATAAGTATCCGCTGTCGAGGATTGATGATTTGTTCGATCAGCTTCAGGTTGCTAAGGTATTTTCAAAGATTGACTTGCGATCTGGCTATCATCAGTTGAGGATTAGGGCAGCCGATGTCCCTAAGACAGCTTTCTGCACTCTGAACGGGCACTATGAGTTCTTGTTCATGTCATTTGGGTTGACAAATGCCCAGCAACTTTTATGGATTTAATGAACCGAGTGTTCAGGCCTTATTTGGATTCATTCGTGTAGTCTTCCTTGATGATATATTGATATATTCCCGTAGCCAGAAGGAGCACGAACAACACCTTAGAGTGGTTCTTCAGACTCTGAGGGATAGTCAGTTATACACAAAGTTCTCCAAGTGTGAGTTTTGGTTGAGTTCAGTTGCATTTCTGGGTCATGTTGTGTCAGTAGAGGGTATTCAGGTTGATCCGAAGAAGATTGAGGCAGTCAAGAACTGGCCTAGACAAGCATTAGCTGCAGAGATTTAGAGTTTCTTGGGATTGGCAGGCTACTATCGTCGGTTCATGGAGGGGTTTTCATTTATTGCAGCCCCAATGACCAGGTTGACCAAGAAGGGTTCCTAGTTCAGATGGTCGGATGAGTGTGAGGTGAGCTTTCAGAATCTCAATACAGCTCTGACTACGACACCGGTGTTGGTTTTGCCCACAGGTTCAGGGCCTTATACAGTTTATTGTGATGTTTCTCGTAATAGGCTTGGTGTAGTGTTGATGCAGGATGGCAAGGTGATTGCCTATGCATTGCGGCAGTTGAAGATTCATGAGAAGAACTATCAAGTTCATGATGTGGAGTTGGCAGCCATAGTTCACGCATTAAAGATTTGGAGGCATTATCTGTATGGCATGGCATGCGAGGTGTTCACTGATCACAAGAGTCTTCAGTATTTGTTCAAGCAAAAGGAGTTGAATTTGAGGCAGAGGAGGTGGTTGGAGTTGTTGAAAGATTATGATATCACCATTTTATATCATTCGGGAAAGGCCAATGTGGTGGCCGTGAGTAGGAAGTCAGCCAGTATGGGCAGTCTTGCTTATATTCCGGTCGGGGAGAGGCCGCTTGCCTTGGATGTTCAGGCTTTGGCCAATCAGTTCGTGAGACTGGATGTTTCTGAGCCAATCATGTGTTAGCTTGCACGGTCGCTCGTTCTTCATTGTTGGAGCGTATCCGTGATCGGCAGTATGATGATCCCTATTTGTGTGTCCTTAGAGACACGGTTCAGTGCGGAGGTGCCAGGTAGGTTACCTTAGATGATGATGGAGTTTTAAGGCTGTAGGGTCGAGTTTGTGTGCCTAATGTGGGTGGGCTCCAATAGTTGATTTTAGAGGAGGCCCATAGCTCCCGGTACTCTATTTATCTGGGCGCCGCGAAGATGTATCAGTATTTGCGGCAACATTATTAGTGGCGTAGAATGAAGAAGAATATCGTTGCATATGTGGCTCGGTGTTTGAATTGTTAGCATGTTAAGTACAAACATCAGAGGCCTGGTGGTTTGTTTCAAAGGATTGAGCTTCCCGAGTGGAAGTGGGAACGAATTACTATGGATTTCGTTGTTGGACTCCCGCAGACTCTGAAGAAGTTTGACGCAGTATGGGTCATTGTTAATAGGCTGACCAAGTTAGCACATTTCATTCCTGTGGCAGTCTCCTATTCTTTTGAGAGGTTGGCTGAGATCTATATTCGGGAGATTTTTCACCTTCATGGTGTGCCCGTATCTATCATTTCGGACCAGGGTACGTAGTTTACCTCGCATTTCTGGGGAGCAGTTCAACGAGAGTTAGGCACGCGGGTTGAGTTGAGCACAAAATTTCATCCCCAGACGGACGGGCAGTCCGAGAAGACTATTTATTGGAGGATACACTCCGAGCTTGTGTCATTGACTTTGGAGGTTAGTGGGATCAGTTTTAGCCTTTAGCGGAGTGTGCCTACAACAACTGCTACCAGTTGAGCATTCAGATGGCTTCTTATGAGGCTTTATATGGTAGGTGGTGTCGGTCTCCGGTTGGGTGGTTTGAGCCAGGAGAGGCTCGGTTGTTGGGTACGGATCTGGTTCAGGAGGCCTTGGACAAGGTCAGGATCATTCAGGATAGGCTTCGTACATCTCAGTCCAGGCAGAAGAGTTATGCAGACCGCAAGGTTCGAGATGTGGATTTTATGGTCGGTGAGCGGGTATTGCTTCGAGTGTCGCCTATGAAGGGCGTAATGAGATTTGGGAAGAAGGGCAAGCTTAGCCCTAGGTTCATTGGTCCATTTGTCATGACCCAAATCCCGCACCGGTCATGATGGCGCTCGTGAAGACGAGGCAAGCCAACTAACCCAACTCATCTTTTCAAAAATAGTTAAACATAAATAAACAGCTTATATATGACTTAATAATATCAATTAGCTGAAATACAACCCAACAAAACCCTAATCGGGGTGTCACAAGTCACGAGCATCTATCAGAATGTAAGTCTACTACAAGGTCAAAATATACAAAATCGGAATAATGAACAAAAGAGAGAAACAGGGTGCTGCGATCGCTGACAGTCACCTCCTTAACTCATTTAACTCTGCCTCTGATCGGCCAAAATCCGTTACAGGGTGAATAGATACCTATATCTGCACACGAGGTGTAGGGAGTAAAGTGAGTACTCCAACTTAGTGAGTAATAAAGTTAAATAACAACTGAGCAGTAAGAAACCACGTAAACCAAACCATCATGCTGTATAGAAGCAGTGTACAATCCCTTGAGAAGACAGTGAGCTGTGAAAATCTTTAGAAAATCTCCTGGCTCAGTTTAAACCTCTTTTGAAAATAGTCTTTTCAACAGTTGCGAAATAATTTCAAAACAATTAGTGTCAATATGCACAGAAATCCGCCCCTCGGGCACAAATACCTCAGTATAACAAGTAAAAGACAAGTAAGTATGAAAAATGAGCACATAAAAGCTCGCCCCTCGGGCAATATCTCAAAGCAGAACCAGCCCCTCGGGCTACCTCACAGTCACTCATATCAGCCCTCAGGATCACTCTCAGAAACACTCATATCAGCCCCTCAGGCTCAGTATCAATCACTCAGCATAATGGGTACCCGCACTCACTGTGGGTGTGCAGACTCTGAAGGGGCCCCTTACGGCCCTAGCGCTATATCAACATAAGGCCTGAAAGCCTCCTCACATCACTCATAAGGCCTGAAAGCCTCCTCGCATCACTCACAAGGCCTGAAAAGCCTCCTCACATCACTCACAAGGCCCGAAAGCCTCCTCACATCACTCAAGCCACCTCATGGCATATAAATGTATCTCAGGCCCTCGGCCTCATATCACTCAGCATATCCTCACATATGGCCCTCGGCCTCACTCAGTCCAAAAATTATCACAAGCCCCTCGAGCATCAGTAAAACAGCAGTGCTCAGCCCAAACAACATTGGAAATATCATTTAAATCTCAAAATTTAATTAAAAATGGCTAAGTTTGTAAAATAATATTAATCAACAGGACTGAGTTCAAGTAATATATCAAAATAGTGAGGAAACGGTGATAAAAGTCCACGAAGGATCAAATAGTCAGCATGAAGCCCAATATATGGCAATAAGCCCAAATCATGTTGATAACAAACATATCTCAGTCAAATACGCGGTAAAACATCAATCGGGATGGACCAAGTCATAATCCCCAATAGTAAATAACCCCGCACTCGTCATTAAGCGCGTATTTCACCTCAATGTAGCACAATGTTGTGCAATCTGGGGTTTCAAACCCTTAGCACATCATTTACAATCATTACACACCTCGAACCGGTGAAATCTCTAGCTCAAAATGCCTTTGCCCCGAAAATCGGCCTCCACACGCGTCGAGTCTATCCAAAACCAGAACGAATACGTCACAATATGCCAATGGAATAATACCCAATCGAAAAATGTTAAAAATCTCGAAATTAGCAAAATCCGAGCCCCGGGCCCACTTTTCAAATCTCAAAAATTTTCACATTAATGGATTCCTTATCTTCTCATGAGTTCATACATACCAAGAACTCTCAAATCCGAGCTCAAATGACCCATCAAATCCCAATTTGACATATCAAAAACTCAAGCCCTAGTTCTTCAATTTTAGGCTTAATTTCCCTAAATTTCAAGGTTAATCTCACATAATAATCGTGTTTTAAGATCATAGAACTCACCTCCAATTAAACCCAGTCGAATCCATCTTCAATTCCCGTCCAAAAGCTCTCAAGGATGTCCAAAAATGGTGGAAAAATAGCTTAGCTTGCAGAACAAAATGAAACTTTAAAACCCTACTGCCCAGACATTTCTCGCATCTGCGATCCAAGCACCGCATCTATGGTTTCCGCTTCTGCGGAATTCTTTCGCTTCTGCGTCCATTCGCTTAAGCCAAGACCGCTTCTGCAGTCGGAAATCCGCATTTGCGGCTTCCGCATCTGCGGCTACTCTCCGCTTCTGCGGAAACTAGCACTCCCAAGCCAATATCACACCTGCGATCTATTGTCCGCATCTGCAGGACTGCACCTGCGATGGTATTTCCGCAGGTGCGGAAATACCAGAACCAGAAAACTTTAGAAATGCTACAAGTCCAAAACTCATCCCGATAGCCATCTGAAATCACCCCGAGGCCCTCGGGACCTCAATCAAAAGTGCCAACTATCCTAAAACATCATTCAAACTTGATCCAATCATCAAAACACCTCAACCAACACCAAAACCATCAAATTACATCGGATTCAAGCCTAAGTTCTTCTAAAATTTCTGAAACATGCATTCGATAAAAAACCCAACCAAACGACGTCCGAATAACCTGAAACTTTACACACACATCCCAAATCACTTAACGAAGCTACAACAACTCTCGAAATTCCATTCTGAATATCGGATCAAAATCTCACCTATCAACTGGAATTCACCAAAATACTAATTTTGCCAATTCAAGCCTAATTCTACACCGGACCTCCAAAATCACTTCCGATCACACTCCTAAGTCACAAATTATCTAACAAAGCTAACCAAATAATAAAAACTCTGATCCAAGCTCATATACAAATAAGTCAACTCTCGGTCAAACCTTTCAAATTCAAAGCTTTCAACTGAAACTGTTCTTTCAAATTCATTCCAAACCAAACTGAAAATCAAAACCAATGATCTACATTAGTCATAATACATAACACGGGGCAAGTCATGCCTGAGAACTGGCGATCAAAGTGCAAAAGTTCAAAATGAGCGGTCGGGTCGTTACACCATTTGAGATTCTTGATCGAGTAGGAGAGGTGGCTTATAGACTTGCATTGCCGCCGAGCTTATCAGCCATGCATCCAGTGTTTCATGTGTCCATGATTCGGATGTACCACGTCGATCCATCCCACGTGTTAGATTTATGCACTGTCCAGTTGGACAATGACTTGTCTTTTGAGGAAGAGTTGATAAGTTAGGATTTTAACATGTTTTATGCCCCTACTTGCCTATGCTTTGATCATATATTTGTACAAAGTAGTCCCAAAAGGCTCACACGTGGTGCTTGTTTGCAGGTTTGATCAACAAAGTGACGAAATGTCAAATATCGGCTCAAAAAGGAGTGAAACCTGCTCAAGTATCAAAGACCAAGAAATCTAAGGGAAGAAGGCCTAGTGCAGACCGCGCAAAGTGGAATGCGGCCGCACTAGGAGATTCAGAGAGTTGGAAAATTGGGCTCAAGGGCAATGCAACTGCGGTACATATTTTGCGGTCCGCGGTCAAGAGATTCAGAGTGCTATAATTTTGCCAAGACAATTCCATGCGGTCCGTGTTCATTATTGTGCGGATAGCACCAATTCCCTCTACGGTCGCGGTCCATTCTACGGGGTCAGCGGAGTCCAAGTTCAGAGAATCCAAAGTTGAAGTCAAGGAACCCAGTACGGCCACGGTCCATTTAGTGCAGCCCGCACTGACCCTGCAGGTGTATTTTTGTCCAATTTTTCCAGCCTAGTATAAATAGAATATTTTACCATTTTTAGGTCATCTGTTATTTCCAGAACACATCTGCGCTCGTGAGAACAACTTTTGTAGCCATTTTTGGCATCTTAGCTTCAAATTAACGATAGATTCTTGCAATTTAATTTAGTATTTAGTTATTATGTCTTGTTCTTCATCTCTTTCTTCATTTTCTTGTTCAAGCATGAGTAGCTAAACCCATTATCTAGGGTTGTGGCTCAACCCTAGTGTGGGTAATTGATGGGTGTTGCCATCTATGGTTAGATTGACTATGGGTGTTTGCTATTTGGGTTGATTTTATGTTTTAATCTATGAATTGGTGGTTGCAAACACCAGCTACCTAGATGATGCCATGACCCTAGTGCCTTTATTCCCATTAGATACAATTTTAGCAATCATCTCGTAGCATAATCTAGCTTAAATTAGTGGTTTGATAATAGTAGTTTGTAGTTTAAAAACCCAAAAATGAAAAGAAGATCATCAAAGAGCACACACGCAACTCTATCCTAAGTAGATACTCGAATTCCCTTCTAGCTCTCTGAGGATTCGATCTCGACCCTCATATTGAGTAAAAGCTATTGCGACCCTCTTCTCCTACTCTTTAGTAGCGTGGAGTTGGCTGCGATCACTTTTTGGTGTCGTTGCCGGGGAGCTTACGGTTTTTAGCTATCTATTTAGTAGCTTTGTGTGTTGCTCTTATTTACTTCTTATTTACTAATTTTATTTGTGTTGATTACTCAGGTACAAATGGCTCTCAATGCCAATGACCCTCTTGGCAATGTGAATGGGGGGGGGGGTTGACGATCTTGATCACGAAGAGGTTCCTATTTTACCTCAACCTCTATATAGAGGCCGTCGGGCTAATGCAAATGACAACAAAAATATTCCAAACCCTCCTCCGCCACCGCCAAGAGTGGCTCCAACAGTCCTCCCAAATCAAGGATATGCGAGTGCCATCGTTCCTCCCCGAATCCGGGCGGGGAACTTTCAAATTACATACGTCATGTTGACCTTGCTCGAGCAAAGAGGGTATTTTACGGGTGCCTCCGATCAAAATGCCTACAAGCACTTGAAGGGGTTCGTAGATACATGCTGGGGTAGCAAGCAAACAAACGTATCCGAGGATGTGTTGAGATTAAGGCTTTTCCCGTTTTCTCTTCGGGGTAAGGCATTGGATTGGTTAGAAAGGCTCCCCAATTATTCCATCAGAACGTGGGATGAATTAGCGGACAAATTTAGTTCCAAGTTCTTTTCTCTAAGTCACATGGCGGCGCTTCAGGATGAAATTTTGGCTTTCAAGCAGGAGCCAACGGAACCCTTGCATGAAATATGGGAGAGATTTAGAACAACGGTGAAAGAGTGCCCAAATAATAATTTGATAGATGTGATGATTCAACAAACCTTTTATAGGGGCATTAACACCACTAATCAATGCATTGTGAACCAATTGGCTGGAGGCAACTTTATGAAGATTCCTTACAATGAAGCTTGAGATGTTTTGGATGAAATGGCCGACACTTCTTCGGTATGGAAAAGCTGAGCAAATGTGCCCCAAGGTGACCCCACGGTCATCCATTTGCCCAAGGAGTTGCATGATCACAGTCAAGCTATTGCCGAGCTCACTACGACTATGAATTAATTGGCGAAGGCACAATTGCAACAAGTCCAAACTCCTTGCCAAGTCAATGCCATGGAAGGAGTGAATATGCTTAAGAAAAGGCAAAGACCAACAATCTCAAGGAAATTGTGATCAATATGATGATGGTGGTAGTTTCTTAAATGAGTGTTATGATGAGCAAAGCGAAGAGGTTCAATGTGTCAATAACTATCAAGGCAATCGAGGCAACTCTTCAAATCAATAATGGCGACCCCAAGGAAATTGGGGCAATTAACAAGGTGGTGGTAATTGGAACAACAACAATCAAGGCGGAAATTGGGGGAACAACAATTCGGGTAACCAAGGGAATTGGAATGGAAATAACAACAACAATTGGAATAACAACAATGGTCAAGGCGGGTGGAATAACAATGGAAATCAAGGCAACAGGGGGCAAGGTTTTCAAAGGCCCCCCGATGTATCAACAACTGAACAATCCGCCTCCGTTTCAATCTCAAGGGTCTAGTTATTCGGGTAATGATATGGGAAGAATAGAAATGATGTTTGAACAAATGATGAAGAAGACCCAAGACTCCGATGCTCAATTGACTTCCCACAATACCTCTATTCGGAACTTGGAGGTGCAATTAGGCCAAATCTCTCAATCGTTGAATACTCGACCTAAGGGTGCTCTATCAAGTGATACGGTAGTGAACCTGAAGGGCGGTAACAATCATTTGATGGCGATTACATTAAGAAGTGGGAGAGGCAGTGATGTGCATGACTCAAAAGAAAATCAAGTTGTGGATGATGATGTTGGGTTCCAAGAAGATGTGAGTCCTTTGATAGTTGAAGATGTGGTTGAGACCAATGTGAACAATAAAGTGAGGATAGATATTAATGAGGCCGAGGTGGAAACACAAGATGCCGTGAACCTGTCTAGGGAACACGTGATTGATATACCCGAGCCGGTGGTGCCCAAAGACAAGGAACCTTTGCGTAGGCCACCTCCGCCTTATCCTCAACGGTTAGCAAAGCAAAAGGGTGATAACCAATTCAAAAATTTCATTGAAATGATGAAGAGTCTTACAATCAATGTGCCTTTGGTGGAGGCACTTGAACAAATGTCGGGGTATGTAAAGTTTATGAAGAATTTGGTAACAAAGAAGAGGTCAATGGAGTATGAAACAATTAAGATGACTCATCAAGTGATTGCCATCGTATATTTTATGGCCCTGAAACTTGAAGACCCCGGAGCTTTTACTATCCCTTGCACTATTGGTAGTGCGGATTTTGCCAAGGCCCTTTGTGATTTGGGGACTAGCATAAATTTGATGCCTTATTCGGTCTTTAAGACCTTGGGAATAGGACAACCTCGACCAATCTCAATGAGACTTCAAATGGCGAATCGATCGATGAAGAAACCCTTGGGCATAGTTGTTGATGCTCTTGTCCGTGTTGATAAATTCATATTACCGCCGACTTTGTCATCTTGGATTGTGAAGTGGACTTTGAAGTCCCGATTATTCTTGGGAGACCTTTCCCAGATACGGGGAAGGCATTGGTTGATGTTGAAGCGGGTGAGTTGACTTTTCGTGTGGGGGATTAGAAGGTTGTTTTCCATGTTTGCAAATCAATGAGACAACCCAATAGCACCGAGGTGTGTTCATTTGTGGACATTGTCACAGTTGTGATAGTGGATGACACAAGTTCCATGATCAATGTTGAAGATCCCCTTGAGGCCGTGCTTCTTAATATAGATGTCAATGATGATTCAAGTAGAGTGGTATGCGTGAATGCTTTGCACGGTATGGGCTCGTATTCTTATGAGCCTAGGAAATTGTCCTTTGATCTTGAAAATCGGAAAACGCCACCAACTAAGCCATCCATTGAGGAGCCACCGGTGTTGGAGTTAAAACCACTTCCTCCACACCTCAAGTATGAGTTCTTGGGCTCAAATTCTACTTTACCAATTATTATTTCTTCTTGCCTTACTAACTTGCAGGTAGACGCCACCTTGGTGGTTCTCAAAAGGAGTAAGAAAGAAATTGGGTGGACATTGGTCGACATTCGGGGAATAAGCCCCGCATTTGCATGCATAAAATTATCTTGGAGGATGAAGCAAGGCCTTCCTTAGAACATAAAAGGAGGCTAAATGAAGCAATGCAAGAGGTGGTGAAGAAAGAAGTGATCAAGTGGCTTGATGCGGGTGTGGTGTATCCAATCTCCGATAGTTCATTGACTTCTCCAGTCCAATGTGTGCCAAAGAAAGGATGGATGACGGTGGTGACAAATTACAACAATGAACTTATTCCCACTCAGACCATTACCGGGTGGAGAGTTTGTATGGACTACAAGAAACTGAACAAGGTGACCCAGAAGGATCATTTCCCGTTGCCATTACTTGATCAAATGCTTGATCGCCTTGCGGGGAGAGATTTCTATTGCTTTTTGGATGGTTACTCGGGGTGAAATCAAATCTTAATTGCCCTGGAGAACCAAGAGAAGACCACATTTACATGCCCATATAGTACATTTTCTTTCTTCTGGATTCCATTCGGGTTGTGTAATGCTCTGGCGACCTTCCAATGTTGCATGATGGCTATTTTCACCGGCATGGTGGAAGACATATTGGAGGTTTTTATGGATGATTTTAGTGTGGTTGGTGAATATTTGAAGAATTCTTGGTAAACTTTGATAGAGTCTTGGCCCAATGTAAAGAAACTAATCTTGTTCTCAATTGGGAAAAATGCCATTTTATGGTTGAAGAAGGTATAGTGTTGGGTCAAAAGATTTCTAAGCATGGGATTGAGGTAGACAGGGCTAAAATCGAGGTGATTTCGGGGCTTCCTCCCCCCACTTCTGTCAAAGGGGTGAGGAGTTTCCTTGGGCATGCCGGGTTCTATCGGCGGTTTGTCAAATATTTCTCGAAGGTCGTGAATCCCCTTTGCAAGTTGCTAGAGAAAGATGCTAAGTTTGTTTTTGATGAAAATTGCATGCGGCCTTTGAACTTTTAAAGCACAAGTTGACCACCACCCCGATCATTACCGCACCCAATTGGAGTTTGACCTTCGAACTAATGTGTGATGCAAGTGATGTTGCAATGGGGGCAGTGTTGGGTCAACGAGTTAGCAAAATGTTCCATCCCACGTACTACGCAAGTAAGACTATAAATGAAGCTTAACGGAATTACATGGTGACGGAGAAAGAATTGTTGGCCATTGTATTTGCCATGGAGAAATTTAAGCCATATCTTATGGGGGCGAAGGTAATTGTACACACCGACCATGCCGCTCTTAGGTATTTGATGACCAAGAAAGATTCCAAGGCAAGATTGATGAGATGGGTGTTGCTTCTTCAAGAGTTTGACTTAGAAATAGCGGACCGGAAGGGAAGTAAGAACCAAGTTGCAGATCATTTGTCCTGCTTAGAGGAAGAAGGGAGGCCATGTGACGGTCTTGAGATAAATGATACATTCCCCAACCAGCAACTTTGTGTCAATGTGTGACATGCCATGGTTCACGGATATTGCCAATTTCATTATAACTGGAATTGTCCCGTGTAAGCTCTCTTCCAACCAAAGAAAGAAACTTAAACGGGATAGTTTGGATTTTTATTGGGATGACCCGTACTTGTTTAAGATTTGCACGGATGGTGTGATTAGAAGGTGTATCCCGAAAGGCGAACAATTGAGTATTTTGGAGGCTTGTCACTCCCCCCCATGGTGGCCATCACGGAGGGGTGAGGACGACTTCAAAAGTTTTGAGTTGCGGTTTCTATTGGCCGACTTTGTTTAAAGATGCTAGTGATTTGGTAAAAAGATATGATCAATGCCAACGAGCGGGAGGGATTTCCAAGAAAGACGAGATGCCTCTTAACACAATTCTTGAAGTTGATATCTTCGATATTTGGGGTATTGATTTTATGGGTCCTTTTGTTAACTCATGTGAGAACACTTACATTCTTGTAGCAGTAGACTATATGTCAAAATGGGTTGAGGCCGTGGCCTTGCCTAATAATGAAGCTAGGAGTGTGGTGTCATTTCTTAAAAAGAGCATCTTCAAAAGGTTTGGTACACCCCGGGCAATCATTAGTGATGAAGGATCGCACTTTTGTAATAGAGCTTTTGATACCTTGCTCTCCAAGTATGGTGTCAATCACAAAGTCTCTACAGCTTACCATCCGCAATCAAGTGGTCAAGTTAAAGCTTCAAATAGAGAAATCAAGAGCATCTTGTCCAAAACTGTCGATGCCAATAGGACCGATTGGTCCAAAAAGTTAGATGATGCTCTATAGGATTACCAGACCGCTTACAAGACACCAATTGGTATATCGCCATACCGGTTGGTGTTTGGGAAAGTATGTAACCTACCAGTGGAATTGGAGCATAAGGCTATGTGGGCCTTGAGGAAGCTTAATCTTGAGTGGGATGTTGCGACCAATCTCCGTGTCGAACAACTAAATGAACTTGATGAATTTCGGTTCCATGCATACTCTAGTTCGTCCTTGTATAAGGACAAGATGAAGTACTTGCATGACAAATATGTTCGTGGAAAGGAGTTCAAGGTTGGTGATTTGGTCCTATTGTTCAACTCCCATCGAAGGTTGTTTCCCGAAAAGCTGAAATTAAAGTGGAATGGGTCATTTGAAGTTATATGTGTAACCCCATTTGGTGCTCTAGATTTGAAGAACAAAAGTGGTGAAGTCTTTAGGGTGAATGGGCACCGTGTCAAGCATTATATTGGAAAGATTGATGATAGCCATGTGGTGGTTGTCGTTCATTTCAAATGATGTGATGGTAACCTGTGTCGTGCCGCGACGTTAAATCAGGCGCTTCTTGGGAGGAAACCAATGTGTTTTTCTTTTAATTTTCTTTGATTTTCTTGGTAGTTAGGATTGCTTTTTGAGCTAATTGGTTGTGAGATGTTGCAGGGATTGAGTTGATGCAGTGTAGGGCATAAGTGCAGAAATGTAAAGTCTCTAAAGTTTCCAGTGCGGCCGCGCGTCCATTTTGTGCGGCCCGCACTGGTGTAAGCACGATATGTTTGCTCTCTGAAGTTTGCCATCGCAGCCGCATTGCTTTTTGTGTGGACCGCGGTAGCTTTTGTGCGGTCCGCGGAGGTTGCCTTCTCAAACTTCAAGTGATGAAACCTAGCACGGTCCGTGGTCCATTTTGTGCGGCCGCGCTGGTAGGTGAGAATGGGTCCCACTGCTTGTCTATAAATAGACCTCAAGGGTCCCCTTTTACCCTTTTCGAACCCTAATCACTCAGGCTCTTAAAAGTATTGTTCACACTTGCATTGGCCCGTAATTCTTGCCTACATTGCTTAGTTGCATACAATCTTCACAATCTGGTAACATTTCATGCATCTTTCATTGATTAATTTTATATTTTCATTTTATTTTCATGCCTCGCAGTTTTAGCTTCTTTTTATTCTCGTAGATTCTTCTTTTTCATTTATTTGTTAGATTCGGCTAATTTAAATGCTGGGTTTGTGTGTTGGGCATTCATAATGGTTGGGAAAATAAGTAGGGACAAGTTAGGTGGAAAAATTGAACAAATTTACAAACCCTAACTCAGTGCTTAAGTGAAACACTCTCCGCGGCACGCGGTCACCTTTGCATGGAATGCGGTGCCCTAAGAACTAGAAGTAAACCTTTTCCCAGCATGGCCGCATTGCACTTTATGCGATCCGTGCTGGCCCACCGTGGTCGCAATCCCATTTTGTGCGGACCGCGGTGGGGAGATTCATAGAGATGATTTCTGGGTCTTTGACCCAACACGGACCGCGGTCACTTTTGCGCGGTCCGCGGTGCCCCCTGTGCGGCCGCACTCCTTTTTGTGCGGGCTGCAGTGCTATGTTCTGCAGCTGTTTATGCAACAATTCCTATGCTGTCTGCAATTCATTTCATTCATCTGTTTCACTGCCTGTGCTTAAACTAACAATGTTGGATGAGTGTGTTTGCACACAATGGTTAAACAACGAGGTGGCAAGGGATCACAACAACCCGGGAGAGGTGGTTCCTCCCGAGGGGGCAAAGGAAAGAGAGTGGTAAAACTCACTTCCAAAGCTCGGGAAAACATCAAAAAGACCCGAAAGTTGATAAAAGATGCAAATAAAGCTGCTTCCCATTCTTCCGGGAGTGAGTATATTCCATCCCAGGATATCTCCTCAGACTCAATCCCAATTCACACCACCATCCACTTCCAACTGACTGATACCCCTCTAGCATCACCCACTATCAAGAGGTCGGTAAATGTAGTCTCTGATTCTTCTGAGGAGTCGACAGCAGGTAATGGGGACGACTCCACCTCCCCCGCAACTTCATTATCTGGGGAGAGTGCAGGCAGAGATGAGGAGGAGGTACAAGGTGGTGAAGGTGGTGAGCCTCAGGTTGGAGGCATTGCCCGAACTAGAAGACCTAAGGTGTGGGAAGACAGGTTTGTGAGCCAAGTTACTTATCACAAGTTTAGGAAGTGGTGGCCAGTGAGGCACTTGATACCGGAGAGGAGCTTCATTGACAATGACCTCATACCCCACAACCCTAATGTGCACAGGGAGTTTAGAACTAGAGTAGGCTGGGAGTTTTTCATGGAGAAGTGTATTGATGCAAATGAACATATGGTCAGGGAATTCTATTATAATGTGGCCCACATCGTCAAGGGTACTAAGGTGACCAAGGTTAGAAACAAAAAGGTGATGTTTGACGAGAAATCTTTTAATGAGTATTTGGGGTTCAGGGAAGAAGATGAGTCTCTCTATCAGACCAAGTTAGAAATGGGTGAGGAAGTCCGTCCATGGCTAGCCTAGTACTTGACAGTTCCAGGTACTGTTCCAGAGTGGTTGCAAGCAGGGACCAAAATATTCCGGAAGACCTTTAATTTTGAGGCTAGGGGGTGGTTGACTTTTGTGTGCAGTCGACTTGAGCCCACTACCCATGATCAGACTATTCCACTTGCCCGGGCTATTCTTGTTGCATCTATCATGGCGGGATATCCTATCAACGTGGGCAATGTTATGCCACACATCATTTCTGCAATAGGGCTTGAGTACGACCAAAACTATCCTTTTCCCAACACCCTCACCATGTATTTCTAGGACCTGGCAGTGGAGAAGAAGAGGTATGATGTCAAAGCCAAACCTGTGGCTCCTTACTCTTGGTACAGTTTGAGGGGACCAGATAACCCCAAGGACAAGAACTACAAACCTTATGCTTCTGCCCCAACTGGCCAGTCTGAAGAGCTAGTTGAGGTAGAGGCCTCCACTGAGCCTGCCTCCACAGTTGCTGCCATGCCTGCCAGACCTTCCATGTCTACTGATGTGCCTCCAGGCCCTTCCACCACAGCTGACCCGGAGATTCCATCTTCTCGGGCCCATCCTATAACTGCCCACAGACTGCACCAGACACTTCAGAGTGTGAACAACTGGATGTTTATTGCTTCATCCAAGTTGTCCACTTTGACCTCTACCATTTGTCACACCTTCTTTTTCTCACTACACCCGCAGGGGCGTAAAGGAGTTTTTCCAATTAAAGGACAATCGAAACGAGATTCGTTATTAAAAATTTAGAGTCACCACTTGAGAGATTTATGGTGTCCCAAGTCACCGGTTGAATCCCAAATCGAGGAAATTATTGACTCTATTTAACGGTCCGCGATCCAAAAATCCGAGTAAGGAATTCTGTTAACCCGGGAGAAGGTGTTAGGCATTCCCGGGTTCTGTGGTTCTAGCACGGTCGCTCAATTGACATATTTGGCTTAGTTATTTGATTTTAAAACACGTTTCAACTTATATGCTTTTTAGATTTGAACCGCTTTTATTATTATTTTCACAGAGAATTGCAACGTCGTGAAAACATGTCTCGAACCACGTCACATAAATGCACCCGTAGTTTTCGACATATTTCGACTTTGTTGGGATTTGGATTTGGGTCACATAAATGTGCACCTGAATTTAAGAAGGTAAGGTTATTAAAATACGCGCCTAAAGCAACTAACGCATTATTATCTTTGGGGAAGGCCGTGAAATTCGCTAAACGGTCCGTACCGAATTCTAAATATTTTTAATATAGACATTTAAAGAGGGCCCCACAATTTATGCATTTTTATTTGGCGGGGCGCACCTCATTTATTTTAAAGGCATTCTCAAAAGAGACTACGATTATCTATTAAGGGATTATCTCTAAATGGATTTTAGTCAACGGGTCTAAAGCTTATATCTAAACTACATCCACAATTTAAAACAATAAGAATCTTTAGTGTATTTGCTTTCAAATCTGGCCCAATAGAAATAACCAGAATTTTCACTTCATGAGCGGCCAACCACCCTTGGGCTTCATGGCAGGCCCAATTTGGAAGATTCATTAGAAACAAGATCGGACCAAGCTTTAGTGACACCGAGAGCCCTGAAACCACTGAACGGGCTGTTAAGCCCAGGACCCTTGGGTCAGCCCAATACCCATGGTTGATCTTGCACCAATTGGATTCATAGATTTAAGTAACAACTGGACGTAATTTCAAGTTCAATCAATTCAACAATGTAAATTTAATTCTAATTTGTATTCTGATCAGATCTAAACTAAGGAAGTCCTACAATCAACTAGTGAACTCAATGATCAAACTAATGTAGCCAAAGTTTGTTGAACAACAGACGCAACACCTGCTACATTACCATGCTATTTTTGATTTCCAAAAGCATCACACTGGAATTTAGACTAACCTATAGAATTATGTGCATACATGGTTAAATTCAAGGTTCACGCTCACTCTCAACCTGTTCTTAACCAACTGCAAGGCCCCGTGAAATTCCTACTCAAAAACCCGGATCCCGTGGTGCTAAGTTAGGATCATGTGTTAGAAATTAGTAAATATGGTTGCGGACCTTTTTGGATTGAATAATGTATTAAAAAGTCAAGAATAGATTTCCAGAAAAATACAAGAAATGCGGTCCAGAATGCGGTCGCATAATCGAAATGCAGACCGCACACCTGCCGCAGAGTGAGGCAGAATGTTGGTTAAAATTGAAGTCAGTAATGCGGTCGAAATGCGGTCACATAATCGAAATGCGGACCGCATAGTCGTCACATATTTTCCTTTGACTTTTGCGAGGGTCAGTTCTGTGGTGCACTTTGCGACCGCAGAACATGAATGCGGACCGCATTCTTACCGCAGACGGAGTCAGAATGTTTAGTTTTTGGGGAGCATTTTGTGGTCCATTATGCGGACCGCATGTTAACTCTGCGATCGCAAATGCGACCGCATATTTGACTCGGGGCTCCAATTTT
>MU672886.1:2241-17875 GCA_026770625.1 Nicotiana glauca | reverse complement strand
ATCTAGTATGTTAGAAAACTTTTTCAAAAACTTCAGCTTATATAGTGCTGAAGTTTTTACAAATGAACTAAATAAGTTCTGCATCTTCTGCTGAAATTTTGAAAAAGCTTTATGACAAAACTAATGAATCCAGGACAAAAAATTTCAGCTTATTTAGTGCTGAAGTTTTTACAAATGACCAAAATAACTTCAGCATCTTCTGCTGAAATTTTTGAAAAAACTTATCCAGGACAAAAAAACTTCAGCTTATTTAGTGCTGAAGTTTTTATAAATGAACTAAATAACTTCGGCATCTTCTGCTGAAATTTTTGAAAAAGCTTAATGACAAAACTAATGAATCCAGGACAAAAAAAATAAGCTTATTTAGTTCAATTACAAACAAAAACTTCAGCAAATAGAGAACAAAACTTCAGCAAATAGAGAACAAAACTTCAGCTACTATGCTTAAGTTCAGCAATTACAAACAAAAACTTCAGCAAATAGAGAACAAAACTTTAGCTACTATGCTTAAGTTCAGCAATTACAAACAAAAATTTTAGCACATTTTCTACTTCAGGACCGTCTACTAGAATGTTGAAGTTTTGCGTGATTGTCTTTGCTACTTCAGCCCCGTATGTTGAAGTTACACGAAAAAGTTGGTACGCTTGCAATTTTTTTTTGCAAAGCGGACACAAGTTAAAGCGTGACCCAAAAAGCGGGTATAGATATAAATGTCACTACTAGTCCCTGGTATAGTTGTATTGATTTTCATATTTCTATATTATTATGAGCAAAATTCATTTATAGCCTATCGGCCCAAACATATATCACCCGGTAGCCACAAATTTACCCATACAAGTCATAGCCTAAAAACAGTAATAATGGCTAGCAACTGAAAAACCTGAAAGTGGAAGATACAGCGGAAACTTCTCACACCAGATTTATATCTCTCTGCCAGTGATTAAAACATCTTAGCAAGGCAATATCAACGTGGGTACACGATTGATGTTGAAGATGAAGATGTTGCAGAAGTTGTTATGTTATTCTCAATTGCAATTAGTTGATGGTAAGTGATCACGCCCAACTATGCCTTATAAAAAGGATAATGCGGTCATTGCAAATATAATTCGGTTTACAAGTTCGGAGTTGAATCCCACAGAGAACTAAGGTTTAGCTACAGCTGTTCACTATCACCAAGAAGACAAGCTTGAACAATTCCTAACTAATAGATATTTAGATTCTTGTGTTTAACTAATTAACTAACGAATTAAAATAATAAATTAACAACTAACGATACTGAGTGTTAGAGAAAAGATTAAGGAGGTCTAGAGTTATAATTTCCCCTATTGTCGGAATCCTTCCCGCTATGTCTTCTATAATTTTGCCTAAGTATTCTCTACCGATCATGAGCACTCTTATTACCGTAAATATCTCCCGAGTAATTATGACAATTTACTAGACGCACTCTCCCGAGCTACGCTAGCTGGCTTTTAATACAACTCACTTCAGATCGCACCCAAGGATTCGTTATTCCTAATCCCGCCTTTAAACCCTCGATTATTGATCCCTCATATATTTTGGGAGTGGTGTTGTTTAACAATTATCTAAATATGCACTCTCTCCCGAGTTATGCATACTAAATAGGCACAGCAAATTGAGAGCTCTTCAACCAACCACAATATAAACGTAGTTGAACAAATAGAGAAAAGCTATGGCTCAATTATATAAAAACATAACAAGAATTTATCCTACAAAAGGTTCTATCAAAACTCTAGATAACAAATTAGCTATTCATAATAGTATGTAAAACTACAATACTAAAAGTCATAACCAACAATGAAAAATAGGAAGAGGAAGGAAAAACTCGTAGAAGAATTCCTCGTCTTGCTCCTCGCGTGTTCTTGCCTCCGAGGGTGTTGTCTAACCCTAAAGTAGTGTCTTTTTCTTCTTTTGGCCGGCTTACTTCGTTTAACATAGAGTTTAGGGCTTAAAATCCCTTATTTTGTACTTTGGTCCCTGAAATTTACGCTTCCTGCCGCGGTCCTACCGCGGTTACGCCAAGACCGCGGCTAGAGTGGCCTTCAGAATCTGCAGCAGTGTTCGTCCGCGGTCTTCCGTTTGGAATTTGGAAAAACATAAAACATGAAAGTTGTAGCTCTTTGAGTTAGCTTTCCAACCATATATTGTGGAGCCCAAATGGAGTTCTGAGCAAAAAGTTATATGCATTTTACTAGACAGTGCGTAATATGCCTACTCGAGTCTTCGTTTTGTTGTTTTATCATCCGTTGATCCCCGAATACGATCCCAGCTTAATTCATTGGGCTTTTACTCAAACTTCAAAGCTCCAAATCACTTGAATTCATTCCATAACATCTATATAGCTTGAAATCACTCCTACAAAGCATAAAACACATTGTTAGTGCAAAACACTAGCGATTAAAGCGCAAACTCAACTAAAGTACAGTAAATTAGAGTGTAATAAACGACTAAAATACATAATTATAGCCTATCATCAGTAAGCAAATCAGATAACACAAGTTAAATTTTGAGGCTTTCAAATTCTATAATCTTATGTGGCTGTTCCGCTTGCGTATGGATTCAATCCTTGAAATGATGCCTAAATTCACTTGTTTTTCCTTGAGATGATTGGACATGCAAGGTAAAATTACTTGAACTAGCTGATTGTTAACCTTCAGAATTGGACCAAATGTCTGCATCTTGAGAAGTCAAAATGAATCTTGACTCACAGTAACTACAATTTCCATCGAGTGAATTGACTGTCACTGTACAATTTATATACAATAGACTGTCACTATACAAAACAACAATAACAACAACAACAACAACCCAGTATAATCCCACTTAGTGGGGTCTGGGGAGGGTAGTGTGTACGCAAACCTTACTCCTACCTTAGGGTAGAGTGGCTGTTTCCAAATAGACCATCGGCATCCTTCCTTCCAAGAACTTCCCACCTTGCTCTTGGGGAGACTCGAACTCACAACCTCTTGGTTGGAAGTGGAGGTTGCTTACCATCAGAGCAACCCCTCTTGTCTAACTGTCACTATACAAAATATATACAAAATAGACCGTCACTATACAAAATAGACCGTTATTATGCAAAAATTATACAAAATAGACTGTCACTATACTAAAAAGATAAAAAATAGATATTTCGGGCTATTAGATGTAATATATTTGGGCCGAAGGGCCATTTCGTGTAAGTGGGAAAAAATATGGGCTATTAAAATTTTGAGCGGCTATAGAGGGTAGTTTTCTCTATTATGAATTTACCGATGATTATCAATTTGGATTGTGACGTATGTTATTTGACTTACCTAGCAGGATTGGTTAGGTGGCATCACGACCTAGTGAGATTTTGGATCGTAGCAATATAATTAAATTAAAATTTTTTTGGTAAAAATAAGTTTCTAATATAATATAGCTAGGTAAATACAACTTTTACGGGTGATATTGGACTGTTAACTCTTAACCACCTAATTACGGTTTAGAGTGCGTGCTTGTTAAAAAAGCGAGAAGGCACCGTATGAGTTGGCTTAGCATAGCAGCCTGGCTGTAAGGTTTAGAAATAGTGCTGTTCAAATTCACTTTCAAAATTGTGTCTTAAACCAACACATTTAAAGAGAGTTTTGAATAGTGAAAGAAAAATTATTACAACAGAATTAGATTCCTTTCAAAAACATACTTGAGATAGGAAGTGCATTTATGATCAGCTGGATCTTTTTAACTGCTTTACTTTTGACCAGCACAAATAGCCATCTCACATTCCTAATCTCCTTAACTAATGGTGGCGTGGTTGACGCCAGAATATTTTTTATCCAACAAAATAAAAATAAGAAAAAGAAAGGGAAGTAGAAACTTAAATTTGAATTCATTAGTTACTATAATTATATATGTATACGGGTAAATCCGGGGTAATGAGCACCCCGATTTTTCAGTGGGTCAAACGAAGTAAAGACATGACTACATGGGATTGGAATCAAAGCCGGGGACTTTTCGTACTAAGGCCCAAATGGAGTGTTCGCCACCGAGCCTGATAAGACAACACTTTCCCAAACCCGGAACGAGCTTCGAGACCTCAGAAAGCACGACAACAGTTGCATACGACTAATAGAGGGCCATGATATCTGCACCCCACCAGATATCACGGCGCAAATCTCGCCTAAAGTCGGCATCAAATCAGTAGTTGACGAGAAAGGAGAATTTTTACCCTTTTTAGAATTGTACTATGGGTGAAATTCTCCTCCTATATAAAGGGGGAGTTTTTTCTTTGATAGGACACATTGTAACACACATACCAAGGCAATAATACAAAGTTATTTCTATGCTTTCTAGCTACTGCAAAGCCTTTGCTTTACTGTTGTTCTTTGTTCTTGATTGGATTCGAACCCAAGACCCAACCGAGGGTAGGGACTATTACCCAATCCAAGTTCAAGCTAGGCCATAACGTACGACTGGTTTGATTATTCATTGTGTCTTTAACTCAGTTATACAACATTCTTGATTATTTGTGTTGAATTAATGCACATATCTTTAAAATTGCATATAAATTCAATTGTTATCCATTTTAAGGGTAAACAGTTTGGCGCTCATCGTGAGGCTAAGGATAATGCTTGATACAAATTTCCATAACATACTCCCTTTTTACACTTCTTCTTTAAGGTTTCAATTTCAGGTCCGCTTAAAAATGTCAAATTCTCAGTCTGCTCACTTGAACGTTGAGGCTGAGTCTCGCCATCACGATAAAAATAACAACGTAGTGCCTAGCAGTGAGGTGCTCCCTACTGATCCTAACGGAGTCCTAGCTGCCAATCCACTCGACGCCCACCTACCAGCTGACCTCGAAAACAGCATTTGTGGAGGCCCTCCACCAACAGTTCAAGAAACGCCCGAAGGCGAAGGTGACAAGATAAGCCTATGGCTAATCTTCAAAATGTTGCAGGCTCAGCAAGCAGCAATAGCACGGCTACAGAAGCAAGGTCATTCTCCTGGTAAGGTTGAGTCCGAACGGTCCTAGGAAAACACCCGATGAAACAAGAAGACCACCAAGAGGTCAGGTGAAGATGAGCCCGGGGCCAACCCTGAGATAATGAAAATGCTTGAAGCGTTGACAAAGCGAGTGGAATCATGTGAAAAGAAAATTGAGGCCAACTTCAAAAAAGTAGAGACATATGATTCCAGGGTCAATCAAATCCCGAGAGTACCCCCGATATTAAAAGGGCCAGATTCCCAGAAGTTTATCAAAAATCCTTTCCCTCTGAGCGTTGCACCGAAGCCGATCCCGAAGAGGTTTCGTATGCCCGATATTCCAAAGTACAACGGAACCACAGATCCAAACGAGCATGTGACCTCCTATACATGTGCCATCAAGGGAACGACTTGGAAGATGAGGAAATGGAGTCGTGGTTGCTAAAGAAGTTCGGGGAAACTCTATCAAACAGAGCAATGATATAGTACCACAACTTACCCCCAAATTTTATTAATTCGTTTGCTATGCTTGTAGATGCCTTTGTGAAGGCTCATGCCGGGTCCATCAAGGTCGAGACCAGGAAGTTGGACCTTTTCAAGGTTAAGCAAAGAGACAACGACATGTTCAGGGAGTTCGTGTCAAGGTTTCAAATGGAACGGATGGATCTGCCTATGGTTTTGGACGATTGGACCGTTTAAGCATTCACTCAAGGACTTAACCCCTCAAGTTTCTTGGATTCGCAGTAGCTAAAACAAAATTTAGTTGAATACCTAGTGGTAACTTGGGTTGACATCCACAATAGGTACCAACCCAAAATCAGAGTCGATGATGGTCAACTTTGAACCCCTTCTAGGTCCGTCTATCCGTTAGGACGGACGATAGATCTAAGATAGTCATCGATCATGAAGCAAGACCGATCAGAGACTGGTATCAACCATATAACGAAGATTGAAGGGGAAACGGGTCTGGGCGTTACCCTATAAAGAATGAAAAGAGAAGCAATCGAGTGCCCAACAGCCGAGGTCTGATGAGTAAACATGGTTTTGCAGGCCATTTGGGGCCAGGGAAGCTCTAAGATTGTTGGAATATAACTTCAACATCGATGCTGCCTGTATCGTATTAGCCATCGGGCACATCACAGACACCAAATGGCCTCCACCATTGCAGTCTGACCCTACCGAGAGAGATCCTAACTTGATGTGTATGTACCGTGGCACTCATGACCACTGGACCGAGGATTGCTGGCAATTGAGAAAAGAAGTTGCTGGGTTATCTAATAACGGGCACCATCGAGAATTTCTGAGTGATCGAGCCAAAAGCCACTTCATAAACAGGGATACAAATATACAGACCGAATAAGAGGAACCACAACGTATCATCAACATGATCATTGGAGGGGTCGATTTCCCTCAAGGTCCAATGATAAAAGGCACTAAAGTATTTATCATGAGGAAAAAATACACCCGAGATTATATCCTAGAGGGAACCATTTCGTTTAGCGATGAGGATGTTTAGGGCATCGTGCAACCTCATAATGATGCACTAGTAATTGTCACACCTTCTTTTTCCTACCACCGGAAGGGGTATAAGGGAGTTTTTTCCAATTTAAGTGACAATCGAAACGGGATTATTTAAATAAAAAATTCAGAGTCGCCACTTGGAATAATTTATAGTGTCCTAAGTCATCGGTTTTAAATCTCGAATCGAGGAAAGATTGACTCTGTTTTACAGTCCGCGAACACAGAGATCCAGGTAAGGAATTATGTTAACCCACGAGAAGGTGTTAGGCATTCCCGCGTTTCGTGGTTTTAGCACGGTCGCTCAACTGTTACTATTGGCCTATTTATTTGATTTTAAAACATCTTTGAAGCCTATGTGCTTTTTATTCTTTTTAAACCACTTTTAATAAATTAGTGTTACATATTGCGAATCATGTCTCGGGAACCGTGCCCACGATCTACAACATGTTTATTTTATTAACAAGATTAAATTGTGGCCGAATCACATAAATATACCCCGAATTTTAGAAATTAAGTGTCATAACCACGTCATGGAAACCATAACCGTGATTGTGATGACTTAATTACGTAACTAAAGCAAACTATGATGTTTATACCCCACTCAATATGTTCTTATCAATAAGGTACTTGGTCAAAATTCTTGTTCATTTTCGTCCACCAAAACAACAATATCATCATACTTTGGCAAATAAGAATCGTAAAATCATTTAAAATAAAATAAATACATACAAGCATGTTCAATTCTATCTTATGAGATTAGAAGCTCGGAATTAATAACTAAAATCCAAACATCACATATCTAGAGAAAACATTGCAACAGAGAAATAAAAGCCACACGCTATAACATTAGCGTCCAAACAACTGGTCCAAACAAATCAGTATGCTACCAACAATACCAAGAGTCTTATCAATTTAAAAAAGATCTTTGCAAAGAAAAAGAAAGATGAAAAGGACGAGAATGTGACCTTTAATATAAAATGAACTGGGTTAAAATTACAACGGCTTGATAGCTGGACGGCTGTCGATCGGAAAATTTACTGACGACCTCGATGGAACCGCGATTCTGCCCGGAAACCTCAGACTACGATCTCGCATGACTTTAACAGCCCGATTTTGATACCACTCGGCAGAAACATGTTTCGACAGTTTCAACGACTGTTGCCGCGTTTCTGTTTATTCGACGTCGATGGTGCGACTCCGGCGAAACAGTGACAGTGGAAGGGGAAGAAGGTATAGAAGCAACAGCTAGGTGCTGCAGCAACAGTCATGGCCTCGGCTGTTCAGGGATCTGTTGGTTTTGTTCCAATGATGAAGAAGAAGCTAGGGTCGACGGAAATGGCCGTTCTCTGTGCGTTCTTGGGTGTTCAGAAACAAGGAGCCTGGGTTGGCTTCGAGTGTGTGTGTGTGTGCAGCTGGTTGGAGGCTGCTGAATTCCTAGGGTTTTGTTTTGATGAGGAAGAAGACAATGAGGGGTGCTGAATGGTCTAGGGTTTTTAGGTTGAGCTTTATGAAGAAGAAGCTGAAGAGTCTTCTGTGCGAGGTTCCATGGAGAAGAAGAAGCCTAGCGTTCTTTTTTCTTTTCCAAATCTGATGGAACCGCTGCCTTCTTCGTAGGGATCCTTAGGTTTTTTTGGTTTTTGTTCAAAACGGCTCAAGGATTAAGCTGCTATCTCCATGGCTGCTCCCTTGTTTGTAGGTGAAAATGGCTGTTTGTCGTCAAGCAGAAGAAGATCGATGGGGAGGGGTCCTGAAAATGGCGGGTCTGATGTTGTATATGTCTCTTAGGCATCTAGGTCTCTAGTTTTTTTTTGTAATTTTCAGTTGAAGGCTTTTTTAACCTTAGGGTGTCTAGTTTATTAGGATTTTAGGGTTAGGTCAGTAGGTATTAGGCCTAAGATTATGGGCTAGATCCGAATTTGACCAAATTTGACCAAATATACCTTTAAAAATGACCTTTTTAACTCTAGTAGACTAAAAATATTAGCTCCTACAATAACAACTATAAAATTATGAACTCATTTCCAATTAATTAAAGTAAAATTAAAATTAGAAGTGAAACTATTTTATATCAATTAGCTAAATAAATAAAAATATTTTTGTAATTTTCAATTTTGTTTGATAAAATAAAGTAAAAGAGTCAAAACTAATTGAAATAATGATATTAGGCCTCAACTAAACATTTACATGCTAAAATATGAAAAATCTTGGGCAGTGTCAAAAATCACATGTCTACAGTAATATCTGTACTTATCAATAAATATCGAGTTAAACGTGTGTTGATTGATCCAAGTAGATCGGCCAATATCATTATATCGAAGGTCGTAGAGCAGTTGGGATTACAAGACCAAATAGTGCCAGCAATCCGGGTGTTGAACGGCTTTAACATTACATCTGAAACCACTAAAGGGGAGATAACCTTACCAGTGAACACCGCCGGGACCATCCTAGAAATAAAGTTCTATGTGATCGAAGGGGATACGAGATATATCTCTCTATTTGGAAGACCTTGGGTTCACAGCATGAGGGCGGTACCATCGACTTTGCACCAGGCATTGAATTTCCCTACACCAGGAGGAATCAAGATGGTATACGGAGAAGTGCCGACTGCAAAAGAGATTTTCGCAATTGATAAAGTACTCCTAGTGCCCCCGTCTCGACATTAAGGAGCATGAAGACGACCAGAAAGGCCCAAGTTAAATAGCAACCACCGACACCGGTCCTGGCCGGACCGGAGGAAAGAGAAGTCGACTATGAGGATGATTGCGGAGCTTCGAGATCATTCATAGCTCATGATGATACCGACGCCACCAAATTGACGGTGGAAGAGTTGTAGTAAGTCATATTGATCGAACACCTACCATATCGAAAGGCATACCTGAGCATGGGGTTAGTCCCCAAGCTAAGGAAAAAACTCATTAATTTTTTTAAAGCTAACATAACTTGTTTCGCTTGGTCCCATCTTGACATGACAGGGATCCCGCCGGAGGTAACCACTCATGAGATGAGTTTGGACCCGAAGTTCTACCCGGTAACACAGAAGAGGAGATCTCAGTCTTTGGTCAAGTATATGCATTCATCAAGGATGAGGTATATAAATTCCTTAAAATAGGGTCCATTGGAAGTTAAGTACCTGGACTGGTTAGCTAATGTAGTGGTTGTGCCTAAAAATGGGAATAAGGTAAGAATATATGTAAATTACAAAGATTTGAACAAGGTGTGCCCTAAGGATTCTTTCCTTTGCCTAACATTGATCGGAAGATTGACGTAACGATCGTGAATAAGATACTCAGCTTTCTCGATGCCTATTTTGGGTACAACCAATTTTGGATGGACCCGGGCGATCAGGAAAAGACTTATTTTATCACTAAATTCGGCACCTATTGTTATAACTAATTCCATTCAGATTAAAGAATGTCGGTGCCACCTATCAACGCCTAGTAAACCGGATGTTCAAAGAACATATAGGAAAATCAATAGAAGTTTATATTGACGACATGATAGTCAATTCCCTGCGAACAGAGGACCATTTGAAACATTTACAGGAAACCTTTGACATATTAAAGAAATACAATATCAAGCTAAACCCAGAGAAGTGCGCATTCGGGGTCGGATCGGGAAAATTCCTCGAGTTCATGGTATCAAATCGGGGAATCGAGATCAATCCCGACAAAAATCCATAAAAAATATCACCATGGTGGACAATATCAAGGCCGTTCAGAGGCTGACCGGGCGTACAACCAGCCCATTTATATCGAGATCCTCAGATAAAAGCCATCGTTTCTGTCAGGCCTCGAACGGGGAGGCGAGACCGGAACCCAGTGCCTCACCTATCCTTTCATACCAACTTACGACTAAAGGAATCCAAACATGTAATATCATACTTTGGCCATGGGCCACATTGCAAGACAATTGCAAAAGCTGACTAAATATCAATATAATGTTGGGCCGACAAGGCCGTCATAACTACTACAGCTAAAAAACCAACAAAATATACATACAAGGCCTACAATCCTTACATACTGCACTAACTAACAGGATTTGTCTACAAGCCTCTACTGATGGATATACTGATATATATATATATATATATATATATATATATAAAAGCATACAAGATGTACATAAAGCTTTAGACCTGGCAACTCCGAACAAGATGTACATAAAGCTTTAGACCTGGCAACTCCGAAGTGCATGGAGCTTACCGATCAAGAGAAACTCGGGCAACACCTAATGAGGAGGTCTACCCGTCTGTCTGTTTAAACCCGCACGCATGAAATGTAGCGCCCCCAGAAAAGGGACGTCAGTACAGAGTATGTAAGGAAATATACTAAAAGCTAAAACTGAACTAATAATATAATAATTAAAAACAACTAGGAGTCGAAGATAATCTGAAGATATGCTTACCTGTTGTTACTGACCCAATTCTTTCAATATAGTAAGTAAAATAGCTAGCCGGCCTTATAAGGATCGATATATATATATATAAACGCTCAGCCGTAGTAGGCTCGCTCATACGCGTTCGGCCATTCTAAGATTTGTATCTCGGCCAACTAAGCTCGCTCATAGGTGCTCGGCCACAGTAGGCTCGGTATATAACTTACCATCTGATCAGAGGTTACCCAATAGGGGCCTGCCTATCGATTATAGCTCGATAGTAATGAAAATACTTTAATACTGTATATATAAACTCTCTTCTCTCTTCACTGGAAAAAGAAAATACTCAATTGAATACAAAATCCCGATAAGGAGAATATTGTTGCTTACAAAACTAGAAAAATAAATCAGACAGGGATAAAAACAAAATTCAGTGTATGATTCAAACTTTCTCTCTCTTCGCTCTAGCTTCTCTCTAAGTGTAGGTTAGTCTAATGTATGCACTGGATCTCCATGGGAAGGGCGCGAGGTCGGGGAAGGGTAAGACCTAGAAAAGAGATACAAATAGCATTTGGATGTTCGGTGCATGTTCAATCTAAGGAGCAAGCATCAACATCAAAGCGACCAGTGACAAAAATACCAATGGAACAATACCCAGCCTTAGATCCGTCATCGAGCTTAGCTGTGGAAGCTACAATAATGGAGGATGTAGAAAAACTCCTATAAATAGGAATTCTAAGGTGGAGGAAGAAAAACAGAGAAAATTAAGGACAGATCTAGCTCAAAAGGAGGTGGTTCCAACTCGAGAAGAAGTAGATGCAACAGTAAAGAGTGACGAGAATTAAAAGGAAGCTAAGGAAATGGCTAAACCAAAGTGGAACTCACTATTTGCAAGAAACAGAGTGGCAAAAAATGGAATGGCTCTAAGCTACTTTCCTCCTCAAATTGTTGATAGGGAGACAATAGTACAATTGGAAAAAAATACAGTTGACAAGGAAGCAGAGAAATGGAAAAACTCACTTATTGTCTATGTTTTGGGAGAGACACCAGGATATACAATCATGCACAGGTATATTTCTCAAATGTGGAACTCTATTCCTATGCCAGATTTGTATTTGCATGAGGAGGGATATTATGTGGCTCGATTCAATAATGAAAATAATATGAATGAAGTGCTCTTTGCTAGACCTTATACTATGAGGAATAGATCAGTTATTATGAAATTGTGGAACCCTGGTTTTGATTTTAATCAAAAGTTTATGACAGAGATTCCATTATGGGTGAAGTTCCCTAAACTACCTATGAGCTGTTGAGGATGTGGATCATTAGGCAGGATTGCGAGTGCATTAGGCAAACCTCTTTTTGTTGATGAATGTACAACTAAACAAATGAGAATTTCCTATGCTAGAATGTTGATTGGAGTTAATGTATCCAAGCCACTGCCAAATTCAATTGTAGTAATGGAGCCAAATGGAAAAAAATTTCAACAAGAACTGGAGTTTGAATAGAAGACCCAATTCTGTCCAAAATGTCAAGTTATTGGACACATTGGTATTAATAAACCTGAGAAGCAAGTGATGGATAGACAAGTACAAATTAAAGAGGAGGAGAACAGAAGACGATTGTGAAGGAATGGAAGCCTAAAAAACTATGAATAAGCAGAATGATGACCAACAACAGGTGTCTGCAGAAGTCAATCAAAATGGTGTGGATGGTAGAATGAGTAAATTGCAGCAACAAGAAATTACAACACCAGTTAAGAAGGATAGAATTATCACCAAGGGAAAGGAGCAGATGCCTAATCCAGAATTGAATCTAATCAACTATCCACAATTGAGTGCAGTGATGATGTCCAAATCTAGGACTGCACCTGCAAGGATAAAACAAAGACAGATACAGAGAATAAGGCAAGTTGAACCTCCTGACTTAGAAGGACCTATCATTGCTCAATGACTTGGCTACTCTGGAATATTAGGGGGGTGAATAAAGTGTACAAATGAAAAGAGTTAAAGAAATATATAAAAGCAAAAAATATAAAAATAATGGGATTGGTGGAAACAAGAGTAAAGCAACACAGATACAAGAAGATAGCTACAAAAATTGATGCTAACTGGGGCATTGTTCATAACTATTCAGCTACTGCTCATGGAAGAATCTGGTTGATATGGGATCAAAACTCCTATAGTGTAAATGTGCTAAGGGTGGAAGACCAATTAATACATTGTGAAATCACTACAAATGATTTCCAATGTTTGATGACTGTTGTTTATGGCTTTAATATTATGGAAGAGAGGAAAAGTTTATGGAGTAGCATGGAACATATAGCATAGAACACTAACTGTCCATGGCCAGTATGTGGAGATTTCAATGCAATGCTAGTAACTGCTGATAGACAGAGCTCCTATCCTGTAACATTCAATGAAGTTAAGGATTTCTGAGAACGCATTAACTCAACCCTATTAAATGAATTATAGTGGAAAAGTGATTATTATACATGGACAAACAAGCAAAAAGGAGCAAAAAGAGTCAATAACAAGATTGATAAAGCATTTGGAAATCATGACAGGATGATGAATTGGGGCCATGTTGTACTTGAATATGATCTACCTAATATCTCAGATCATGCCCCTATGTTGATAACCCTGCTTAAAGTGAACCAAAACATTAAGCACCTTTCAGATTCTTCAACATATGGTGTGAGAATGAGCAGTTCCTGTAGCTAATGGAGATTCATTGGAAGAAGCAACTAGATAAAGATCCCATGCAGAATATCTGGAATAAAATGAAAACAATGAGACAGGTATTTAGATAATTAAATCAGAAGGAATTCAGAGGAACTGTGGAGAAGATTTACAAAGCTAGAGAAGTTCTTCAAAGAATCCAGACAGCAATGCAAGTTAGCTATGATGATAGTTTACTAACTGAAGAGAGAAAACCCCTGATGAATGTGGAAAAATGGAGTTTGATAGAGGAGAGTATATTGAAGAAGAAATCTAGAGCTCAGTGGATTTAGCCTGGAGACTCAAATTCAAAATATTTTGTTGTTGTTATAAAGGATAGAACTCAAAGGAAACAGATCAAAGAGCTCAAAGCATTGGAAGATGGTAAGATGCTGACTAATCCTTATGACCTAAAGTAGGAATTTATTTCATTTTACAAAGGGTTAATGGGAAGTTCAAAACAATCTCTAAGGGTAGTTAACAAGATAGTAATGAGTAAGGGACCTAAACTTAATCATGATCAACAAATGTTTCTCTGCTCCTCAGTTACAGAACAGGAGATAGTGGAAGGGCTAAGATCAATTGGGAATGATAAATCTCCAGGGTTGGATGGATACAATGCTTATTTCTATAAAAGAGCATGGAGCAGTTAAAAGGTTCTTTGAGTTTAGTAGGATGAATAGAGCTATCAATTGTACATCTGTGACTCTAATACCTAAGAATGACCATCTTACAAGTGTGAAGGAGTACAGACCCATTGCCTGTTGTTCAGTATTGTATAAAATCATTTCAAAAGTCCTAGCAACAAGAATTCAGAAAGTAATTGCAACAATGATATGTGAAGCTCAAACTGGATTCATTCCTGGAAGGAAGATCTCATAAAATATCTTCTTGGCACAAGAATTAGTGAAATCATACACAAGGAAGAATGTATCTCCTAGATGCATGATTAAAATAGATCTTCAAAAGGCATATGATTCTGTTGAATGGTTATACCTGGAGCAGATGTTAGATAAGATGGGATTTCCTAGACAATTCATTTTATGGGTACTAGAATGTGTGACAACTGTGAATTATTTTATCTTGGTCAATGGTGAGCCAACAGCTCCTTTCAATGTATCTAAAGGACTTAGGCAAGGAGATCCAATTTCTCCTTTCCTATTTGCAACAGCCATTGAGTATTTGAATAGGATGCTTAATGAAGTGAAAAGAGGTAAAGGATTCAAATATCATCTAAAGTTTTCTAAGCTAGCAATAACTCATTTGTCATTTGCAGATGATCTTTTGTTATTTTCAAGAGGGGATGTTGAATTTGTGGATACTATTAGAAGATGCTTCATGGAATTCTCTGATGCCTCAGGTCTTCAAGCCAATAAAGATAAAAGCTCCATTTATTTTGGAGGGGTTACTAAAGAGGTTCATAAACAAATACTGCAGTTGCTAGAATTTACTAAAGGTGAACTACCATTCAGATATTTAGGGATACCTTTAGCTACAAAGAAGATTTCCCTAATTGTGACGAACCGGTCCTTCGTCACGTGAGTTACCGCTCTGTTTTCTCCGTTATATGCTTGTTCATGTTTCAATATATGTACTTGGTGAATTTGAGCCAATCCGGATCGAGTTTGGTAGGAAATGGCATGACTAGTGTCTTTAATGAAGGAATAGATTGGAAAAGTCAACCTAACGTTGACTTGTGAGTTAGAGGGCTCGGAATCTAATTTCGATGGTTCGGTTAGCTTCGGGGGTGGATTTTTGACTTAGGAGAGCGATCGGAATCGAATATGGAGGTCCGGTGTAGAAATAGGCTTGAATTGGCGAAGTTGGAATTTTGGCGAATTCCGGTCGATAGGTGAGATTTTGATTCGAGGGTCGGAATGGAATTCCGAGAGTTGCAGTAGCTTCATTAGGTGATTTTGGATATGTCTGCAAATTTTTAGGTCATTCGGACGTCGTTTGGTCGGGTTTTTGATGGAATATAGGTTTCGGAAGTTTTAGTTGAAACTTAGGCTTGAATCCGCCTTGATTTGATGATTTTTGTGTTTAATGATGTG
>MU672883.1:0-17299 GCA_026770625.1 Nicotiana glauca | reverse complement strand
GGAACTTTGATGAAGGTTAGCTCTGAAATTCGCCTAGGTACTGTGGAGAAGACAAGGTTTGAGACAAATAGGAATAATCCCGTAATAGCTACTGTTTTGAACTTAAAAATTCGCTGGGCAAAATTGTTCATCGCGTTCGCGACATCCATGTCGCGTTCGCGATGAAGGAAGACGGGCAAGCATCGCGTTCGCGTGAAAGGGGGCGCTAACGTGTAGAAGAAAATGCTGGGGGCCCTGGGACTGTTATACGCGAACGCGACAAGAGGATCGCGAACGCGGTGAAGGGGAGGGCTCAGCTACGCGAACGAGTGAATAGAAGCGCGAACGCGATGATCGGGATGACATAACAGTGCGAACGCGGTGGGCTTTCCGCGAACACGAAAAAGGCTGGGGCACTGGTCATCGCGAATGCGGAACAAGGTCGGTTCGCGTAGAACAAATGACCTGTGCAAGAATTGCAGAAAACCTGTTATGATTTTAGGTGTAAAACAACCCCGAACTACCTCCGAATCACTCCCGAGCCCTCGGGGCTCCCAATCAAACACACACACTAACTTAATATCATCCTATGAACTTGCTCGAGCGATCATATCGCCAAAATAACATCAAAATCAAAGAATCAAACCCCAAAACTCGAAATTTTCATTTCAAAGTTCATAACTTCCAACTTTAGCTATTTAGGTCCGAAACACGTCAAACGACGTCCGATTTCGACCAAATTTCACAGAAAGCGCTTAACGCATATTTAAGACATGTACCGGGCGTCGGAACCAAAATACGAGCTCGATACCTATATTTTCTAACTCATTTTCATTTCTATTTTTCCTTAATAATTTCAGAAAATAATTTAATAGAAAAATTCTTTTATCGGGGTTCTGGACCTCGAATTTCGACTCCGGGCACATGCCCGAGTCCCATATTTTTCTACGAACCTCCCGGGACCATCACATCACGGGTCTGGGACCGTTTACCGAAAATGTTGACCAAAGTCAACTATATCAATATTAATATCATAATTCTTCAAAATTTTCACAGAATTCACATATTTTAACATAAAAACTTTCCGGCAAAAGGGAAAAATACGGTGATGACCCTTTGGGTCGTCACATTATCTTATACGTCATACCTTATATCTTATTTTATCTCAGTAGGGCCCTGACCGTTGTGCTCCTTCCGTGATTATTTTATCTCCGTTGTAATTGTTGTTATCAATTCAAGTATTTTAATGATTTTAGATTTCTTTACGGCTGTAATATTTTGTGAGGGAATCCATAGTGTTGACAATACCGCGTCCTATTTGTTTTTATTCTTCCACTATATAGAAGAGCGCATAAGCAGCTCGCCGTCGACATCCCTACTTGCCGACGGAGGGCAATTCTGACATTTCACGTAAAAATTGTTTTTCAATCCTGTGGTGCTAAATTGCTTTCTATTTTGTACGTTGCCTTATCCGGACAAAATAACCATAAAATTGCTGAACCACTGGGTCCCACTCGACTTTTCTAGCTGACACATTTGCATCCTTTTAGCTACTCTCTGACTATGTCGACCTTCTTTTCAGAAATAACTTTAACAGTATAGTTACTTGTGTATATTACTAATTATGAACTGGTCAAAGACATTAGGCGTTGAAGGAACTGTAGTAATTATTATTGGAAAATTATCCATGAGACATTCTTTATTTTTTTCTGTGTGCACTTAATAATGACGCTTAGGAATAGTATACACGTAGCTAGCTTTAAGACACATTACTAGACGTGAATATTCAAGAGTTTGCTCTAATTCAAGTAGATTTTTATTTTTGTTTTTGCACGATTTGGAGAAAAAATTCAGGAATTTTTTTTTCAACCATTGCTCATTAATAACTAGAGAAAAGTTTTCAGCACCGAGGATTTGACTGGTTAATTTTTTTAGTATACTGTATTTTTAAATATATTTTAAATTAATTATTAATTAGAAGTACTAGATGTAAATTTATTTTTAGTCTTTTAAATGCTCCAAGAGTATCAAATGCGTGATACTTTTCGGTGATTTCACATGTACATTTGAATATGTTTAGGCTATCATAACCATGAGCGGGGCGGAGCTAGAGCTTCTGACGCGGGTTAGACCGAACCCGCTAGTTTTAGTCCAAACTCTATATTTTTCTTTAAAAATATTTTGAATATATACAAATTATAAATTTAAAACTCCAAAGTCGTTAATTTTAAATCCTGACTCCGCCTCTGATGCGGGTCTACTTAACCTCATTATTGAATGACTAAACCAATTATGCAATCTTAAAATCAACGAAATATGAATTAAATCAATTACTAAATTGGTAATTGATTTAAAGCTTAGTATGTTAAACTACTAATTAAACTCATAAAATTTTAAGGACTAATAGATTAGAAAATATTATAGTAATAATATGTGAACCAAATAAACTCATAAAAATATAAGGATTAATAGGTTAGAAAAAATTATTGTAAAGTTAGTTGAGAAACTAATTTAAAGTTGAAAAATCTAAAATCTTATAACTTCTATTTACTTAAATACCTTTAAATGAGATGCCGTGTCCACAAATTAGTATACTGTCTCACATTGTACTTATTTTATATATGATAATTGCAGCTGATCCATTTCTATACCTGACAATTTCTTATACTAGCTTACCCATTTCATGTTTGTGGGGAGACAGATATTTTATTTTTAACTAATTCAACTCATTATTTATTAGAGAGATATTTAAATTGTTATCAAATCATCTTGTAATATCTTTTACTATGGTTAACTTTGGTAATTTCAGTTCTAAAAAGCTCTTAATATAGCGATTGTATCAAATACTATTTGGGTTAGTAAAATACTTATACAATGTTTTATGAGGTAGTTTGGTAAAGTAAGTTGAAAAAATACATATTTTTTGTTAGTTTTATCATTGCAATGATAAAATGCTGAACTTCTTACGTATTGCAACTGCTCTTGCTTGGAAAATATATTAACCGATCTTACAAGTGATTCTTGTCTTCGTCACATAGCAATACTTTTTAAGCCAGACTTACCATGATACTCTTGAAATAAAATACGATCAAATCCAAAGTGTTATATATATATATATATATATATATATATATATTCAATACTTCAAATTTCAACAACTGTTACATCTTTAACTCAATTGATTTCTCATTATTTCCTTAAAGCATTTGAGGTTGTACTTTACTTAAAAAGGACTTTCTTCTATGTTTTGATTTATTGATTTCTCGTATTAATGATAACAATTCATTCGACATTGTACTTTAATTGAAAAGGTATTTTCTTTATCAAATGATTTCTAAAAATAACTTCATCTTTTCTTGTTGATTTCCTAGTTGGGTTGGGAGTTGTACTTTACTTTATGTTAAATGAATGAGGCTCCTTGAACATTCTTAATTATATTGGGTCATGGAACCTATGAATTGAGTAATATGAGGATATTGTTGTACAATATGAGACATAAATATGTGGGCACGAGGTGCCGTGAAAATATGAAAGTGGGCTGAGACCTATATTATTTATGAGTATGAAATGAGGCGGTACAAGGTGACCTTTACTTGAAAGAATTATATTCGAAAGACACTTACTTGAAAGATACTTGTTGAAGGAAATATATTTATTGAAAAGCATATTATCTAAGAGCTTATTACTTGAAGAATTTATAGGCAAAATATTTATATTTGAACGACTCGATTAATTGATTGCACTTGTATTTATTATTTCTTGAGAATCATTTATGGTGTTCTTGTTGCTTGCTAATTATATCACTGGTTGATCATTGATGCCATCATTGTTATCTGCTTCTTATTATTTTGTACACTATATTGTGCAGACTTATTCGATGGTTTGGTCCTAGCCTCATCACTACTTCGCCGAGGTTAGGCTAGGCACTTACCAGCACACGGGGTCGGTTGTGCTGATACTACACTTCTGTATATTTTGTGTACAGACCCGGGTATTTGATCGATAGTAGCTGTTTGTTGCGGTGGAGACTCAAGGTAACTTGCTGGAGCATTCGCGGTCACCGGAGTCACCTTCAATTGTACTTATTCCCATATGTTCCTTTTGTTCGGAACAATGATGTATTTATTTTGTATAAATACTCTTAGAAAAGCTTATGACTTGTACTACCGGTTTTGAAAATTATAAATTGATTAGAGAAATTTCATTTGAAGTTAATAAATATCAATGTTATTTCAATAAATTTTAGGCTTACCTAGTTTAGAGACTAGGTGTCATCACGACTCCTTCGGAGGGATTTATTGGTCGTGACAATCCCGGGCAGTGCTCACACCCAAATTGCATAACCAAGAGAGGTGCAGTGTGGAAGAGCCAGCCCTTATGTGTTCAGGTTCAGAGGGTGCTCAAGGGTCCCAAAGCAAGGCTCACATAAGAGGGGCAGAACCTAATGATGTAAGAATGCATGTGAGAGTGCTGTATATAGACTCAAAGGAGTTGAGTTGGAAAAATAGTTTTAGAAACAACACGTTTGAAGTAAGTTTGTAAAAAAGCAGAAGAATTGGCTAATAAATAGTTTTTCAAAGGGAATGGGGGTAGGAGCAACAACAACACACACATAATTACATGCTTCAGTAGTTACAAATAGGGAATAGGGGTTGGGGACATAGAGGACCCAAATCAGAAACACACAATTAGTCGTGGATTAGGTACATTATAGACATGCTAGTTGAAAGACATAAACAGGAACAAATAAATATGCTGATCACATTTTTAAGAAGGGTAGAATTTTAAGCATGTTGAGTAAATAAGTAAACAAACAGTATAGCTCAACAACACAAGCCATTAAGTTAGAAAGAGACAATGATTGACAACAAGAGAACACATAGGTTTGGGCTTTGGAATTTAAACTATGAACATACCAGTTGAAGGAGCAAAGTGCAAAAAAAGTAAAGCAATTAGAGTTCCAAAGTCTAGCCTTGGCTTTCAGCTGGCTAGACAAGGCAGTAGCACAAGTAGTAGAGAAAGAAGAGAGTTTGAATGTGTAATTGTGTGTTTTTGAACTCAGTTGTTCGTGTCTTGTTAATGAAAGCATTAGGATATTTATAGATTTTAATATGAATAGAAAAATAAGGTAACAAGTAAAGGTTTGACACAAATATGGAAGTAATCACAGCCAGAATCAACTAATACAAGTATTCCCTTTAATCAAAGAATTACTGCTCAAACGGATACTAACAGGGGTAATTAAGGAAAGAAATTCAATTTGAGAAAGATTGACTTCTGACCATGTAGGGGATAGTAAAAGTAAAGAGTAAATAATTGAGTCCAAGTACAAAATATACTTAATTTTGAGAAAGGATTCAGCAGGGGTAAAACATCACAGCAATGGAAGGGAATCAATCAATTTAAACAAAACGAGTGAAACCAGGGGTTTATAAAAAATATTTGTAATCAGTCGTAAATTGAGGAAATCAAGAGAAATCAAGAAAGAATCATGATTCTGTACTTTGACATATAAATAGAGATGAATGAACATGCAAGGCCAACCGTATTGACAAACCAAACAGCTAGATGCACACAAACATACAGCAGTAACAGAAGTAGGCTAGGGCTCAATAGCAAAAGAACCTACTCGAAGCATAGTAGTCAACAAAGTCAAGTAGTTACATAGAACCAAAAATTAAGGAAACAGTCTAACACATAGCAACAGGTAAAGGAGATCTTTTAAAAACTCTCAGTAACAAGTGAGGAAAATTTCAAAAAACTCGGGTTTTAAAAAGCTGAGTTAAAAAAATGGTAAGAGCTTTGAATCAGTCAACAAAGAATGGTATCTAAACACAAAGAACTCAATCAAAACAAGTATACGCACAAAACAAACAAGGACAGTTTCAGAACCCGGATAAAACCAAAATTACCTAGAATTTTAACACGATGAACCAGGTAGAAGAAAACATAAAAAATCGTTTAAACATAGTAAAATCATAAAACAACACTAAAAATCAGAGAGGAGATCTTTAAAAGAGGTTGAGAAAACCCTAATCGTTGAAAACGAAGTGTCATTTTAAAAAAATAAAAATCAGAGAACCTTTAAGGAAAACACTTAAGAGGTTCATGACATACACAGATCTAAGACAAATCTGAAAGAAAAATCTGAAAGCCTTTAAAGTTAGGGTTTCGGAGAAACCAAAAAAATGAGAAAGACGTTGAAAAGTTATCGATCTAGCTGGAAAAGTTAAGGATCTGACTCGAACAGCCATGGATGGCTGGTAAGAGGTTATGGATAGAAGTTGAGAAAAGACTAGACCAGATCTCTTCTAGATCTGTTCATGAAATCACACAAGAGGGCCACCAGGGGACCTTAGAGACAAGTGCACATCTCAAACAGCCATGAGAGTCCATGGATGGGGTGGGGGTTGAAGGGAATTAAGGTGGGTTTGGGTGGCGGCGGCTAGGGTTTGAGTGAAGTTGCAGAGAGAATTGGAGAGGAAGGGGATTCAAGGGCGGTGGGTTGGTGAGAATGATTTAGGTTAGGGTGGTAGTTTAGGTTAAAAAAAGGTAAGGGTGAACAATGGCCGTTGACCTCTGTGATCAACGACTAGGATGAGAAAGGGCCTGGGTTGGGTAAGATTTAGCTGGGTCAGGGGCAAGTTTTAATTAGACATTGGGCTGGGGAATTGGGGCTTGATTTGGTTATAATTGAAAGCCAAATGTGGCTACGAGTTAAATAGCCACTTTTTCCTTTTTTAATTTATGAAAAATAGCATATAGTTTTCTGAAAATAAATTCAAAGTACTAAAATGATTTATAATAAATAATTAACAATATAAAAATACAAGACTCAATTTTATGAATATAAAACACAACTAAACCTTAGAAATGGCTAATATTATAATTATGTGCAATTTAGTTTTAAAAATACTTCATGAAATTGTAAAAATATGTAAAAATCATTTTAGCCATATTTTGGCATAAATATAAAAATCCAATAGATGAATTATCCAAACAATAATTTTGAAAATAATTATTGGGGATTTTATGGATAAAAAGGGAAAAATAAATCAATTTAAAACCTTAAATTTATGGAAAAAAACAAAAAAAACTTGGGCATGCTTATATATAAGGATGCCCAAGTTTTTTTTTTTATTTTGAAGGTATTTGGCATATTGAAAATATATAGGAAAAAATTGGGTATGAACAGCTGCTCCTCTTTACTCGGGAAGGATGAAAGAGTTTTCGGGTAAAGAAATGATGTCCAATTTTTACCGAGCGAAACGGTTTGAAGAGGTTAGGCCACGCCCTGGCTTTTGAGATACCTACATATCCTTGGTTTTATAGGAATCATGCCGTATGTAGTTCAGGATACACCGGCGGAGTATACCGATGAAGACCTTTCAAGAACGGACGCAATATCTAGGGCTGGTTGAGTGATAGGTTTACGGGAATGTTTAAGTTTGGTATGGCTGCGGGAACTGAAGTGGGATTGCTCTTGCCGGGATGGCCGCTGTGCATAAATTTAAACATGATGCAATTTCCTGTTGAACCATGAATGTTGTCTTCGGATGATGTCCTTAGACCATGATATCCTGGGCCATGAAGCGTTTAATAAAGGATTTGCAGGCCATGAAATTATGTTCTCGAGCTATGAGGATGGTGCCTCCGAACCATTACGCCTTTGAATAATAATATGCAGAAGATTGAAAGAGATCCTCAGGCCATGACATGGTGTTCTCGGGCTATGAAGATGGTGCCTCAGAACGATGACGCCTTTGGATGAGTTGGCAATATTTTAGCCCATGAAGGATGCAGTATATGGCGATTTTTCAGCCGTACAAATGTAGTGTGTGGTGATCTTTCAACCGTGCAAATATAGTATGCGGTGATCTTTCAGCCGTGCAAATGTAGTATGCGGCAATCTTTCAGCCATGCAGATATATATGGAGACAACGTTTTAGTCCTGGAAGGCAGAATGATAGCCTTATTCAAGTTGGAAGGCATGATGGTAGCCTTATGCAATGCAGATGCAGATGAAGGTAGAGCTTAACCTCATAAGGCAGAACAATAGCCTTATGCAAATTGAAAGGCAGAATGGTAGCCTTATACACTGCAAATGCAGATGGAGACAACGTTTAGTCTCAGAAGGTAGAATGGTAGCCTTATGCAAGAATGCAGATGTAGGTAGAGCTTAACCTCGAAAGGCAAAATGGTAGCCTTATGCAAGAATGCAGATAGAGATGGAGGTAGAGCTTAACCTCGGAAGGCAGAATGGTAGCCTTATGCAAGAAATAAATTAACCAATGGCAGTGAAATTTTCTTAGCTGATAGCAAATTGCTATGTTGTGATTACTGGGAGCATTGTGACATATAGGAAATTACTGGTGTATGCTGATAGCAAATGTTTGCAAGTTCAACGGTTCTGAGAGTTGTATTTTGAACAATGTTTGTCTCATGGGCGTATAGTGTGTTTATCGATTTCACAATTCTAGTGCCTGCATCAAAAGAAAAATTATGAGTTTTGCAAGGGGAAGGTTAGTTCGTATCCCCGCTAGCTTTGCTTGACTCGTTCGGCTTCGATCCGGTGATACCGTCTATATCATTGGGGTAGCGTACTAAACAAAGCAATTTTGATAATAAACATGCATGGTTTTGTAAAAATATGACATAAATGTATAATTAAAAATAGCTTTTAGATGAACCGACAACTGTGACGTAGCTCGGGACATTGCAGCCTTTCTTGCTACAGAATTTTGAGGGTCCTCCTCAAAATTCTGCCCTAGTTTGATGAGTTGACGTTTCTAACTGTTGCTCGTGCGTCGATCGATTGAAATTACTTCAGAATTTTGATGGTCCTCCTCAAAATTCTGCCCCAGTTTCCAATTTTGGGGGGAAATGAAATTTTTGATTAAATTGTGACCAAACCCATAGGGCTGACTACGTATCCTATCTTAAATGGGAATCAGGTCACGCGTAGTTCAATTTACATCATACAAGGAAAGTACAAATATTACACATAGTAACGCTTGACTGCATCTGAATTGATTGGCTTTGGCCAGACTTCTCTGTCCATTTCTGCAAGTATGAGGGCTCCTCTTGTCAAAACCCTGTGAACCATGTATGGACTCTACCAGTTGGGGGAGAACTTCCATTTGGCTTCATCTTTGTCGGGCCCCTTTTTCTCACAAAATCGGGTTTATGACATTTGAGGGACAACTCGTTCCTTTTGGGAACTGGGTTTGCGTTTGAAGAGTCGCAACCTAATGATTAGGGTGCATTTGGACACCAGAAGAGTTTGATTTGAATAACCAGAGATAGGGTAAGGGCTTGAAATTATTCTAAGGAGAAGGTGTTAGGCACCCCTTAGAATCCACTAGTGTAGTTCCCGGCCAGACAATTATTGTAAATTTGGGTATAATCAACATATAAGCAAATAAGGTTCAAACAAGAGGGTATTTCAACACATAAAGGTTTAAAAGTAAACAAAGTTGAAAAAGGCCAATTAGAAAAGCTGGTTTTTAAATAAAGAGTTACAATGATGTAAAGAATAAAGGAAATGGGAGTCCTAGGTTTATTAAAAATATGGATCACCCACACAATGTCCGGTAATCACTCCTCGATGAGGGGCTACACATGACATTTTCACGTGGTCATCATATCCATATCTACCCTTCCCACCCCGTTAAGGTATTAACGCACGGAATGGTCTCGATTACTTATTGCATGCTATTACCCGTCCCATCCTATCAGTCCCGTAGGCACTTAGGACTACTAATCCTAAAAGGGGAGGGATATTGGGCTTATTTGGAGTTTCAAAGGTAAAAATCTAAGGCGGCATACAAAAACACATATTGCACATTTTAGGGGAAGCATATAAACAAACAGAGACTCAGTTATACCTCCTTGAACAGAGAAAAACACATAATTAGCATGAATTTTCACATACTAATTAGGTTTGATTAAATACCAAATATGAGAGAGCTTAAAGGTTGAGGCAGACTGATTTATTATGAAATTAAGATAGGAAGCCCGACTCAGACCTGCCTGCTGGTTGTAATTAATAGAACAAATTCAGTTTATGATTATTAACCTAGGGCTTGCCTAAGTGTTAAGACGGGGTCCTTTAGACATAATATCTACTAAATTCAAAAGGTAATAAGACATTAAAACTCGAGATGAATTATTTGAAAACCCTATAGGCATACTTGCTAAACTTTGGTTAAATGAGGGACTCAGATTATTAAAAAGAGGTTGAATTTAAACGAATTGATTACAAGTTCTACAACTGACTGCAGAAACTGGTTTTCAAACCTATAGGCATGGTTTCTAATGCAGAGATCGTTTTAGACCTATATGCATGGTGTCTAGAAAAATGCAGAAGCTTGTTGTTAAACTTATGGATATATTTAAATATGAAACTTTGTTTGAGACCTTATGGGCATGCTTTTTTATATACAATTAAATATGCAGAATTAGGACATCCTATACGCATAATCTCTATATGTATTTGAATATGCAGAATTGTAATGGACCTATAGGCCTGATTTCTCTATGTATTTGAATATGCAGAATTGTAATAGACTTATAGGCATGATTTCTATATGCAATTGAATATGCAGAATTGTTATAGACCTATAGGCATGATTTCTATCCTTTTCATGCATAGTTACCCACCCCTTTTTACTAGCCAGCCCCACACATTTATTACAACTTATTACAACCAGAATGAATAAAATTACATCAGAAAAAGTAAAAAAAGTACAACCAAAGGAGAGCCTGATTCAGACTTCCTGTCTGAATTATGAGATAGACCAACTTAAAGACCACTAAACCAAAGCTTTTCTCCAATTTGTGTGTGTCAAAGTTCCTTAAGAGGCTCAATGGGACTCCGGGCAGTGCTCACACCCAAACTGTTTTACTAGAATAGGGACAAGTGCGGTGTAGAAGGGCCAGCCTTCAAGTGTCCAAGTTTAGAGGGAGCTCAATGGGTCCCAAGGCAAGGTTCACAGGAGGGGGGCAGAACTTAAAGTCTATGAAAGAGTGCAAATGAAGAAACAAAATTTTAAAGAACTCAGAAAGTAGAGAAGAGGGGAAGATGTGCTGGGAAATAGTCATAAACAAGTCATACAAAGGGTTCAGGGATTGGGGAAATTGCCAAATAGCCTATGTACTTAGGCATTAGCTAATCCTGGGTATACACATCAATAAAGAGTGTTGTTACGCTTACAGAATCAACAAGAATACACAACACATGATGGTGACATAGCGATCATGATTCTAGGGGAATCAAGTTTGAGCCATAGACAATAATATTTAATACTGTCATGCCTCAAACAAACCATTAGCATCAAACATATTGGGTTAGGGGTTTTGGGATTCATAATAGGAGGAAATTATAGCATGCTAAGGTAAACACTGAACTGAGCACAAACGTTAGGCGGACATGCAAGTGAAGGTGTTAAATAAACACATTGTTTGTGATTGCTGAAAATCATAAACAGGACATACCAGTTTCAAGGAAGCAAAATACAGTAAAAGCAGTAGTAGTACTTGAAACAGGTCATAGTACAAGTAACAAGAGAGAATGGTTTTTGAATGTGAATGTGATTTCAGAAAACTAAGAGTGTTCGTGTGTTTTCTGTGTAAATGAAAGAGCCAGGTATTTATAGTATGAAAATAGGCAGAAACTGAGGCAGAAAAATAATTATGGAACTGTGTACCAATTAAAATCAATCAGTATAAAAACCTCATTTAATTAAGGTTTAAACTCAAATGGTAAAGTGCAGAAAACTTTTCAGGAAGGAAATCAAGTAAGCATCTTGTGCAAGGTAGGCAATTAGGGGTAAATACATATAGGGTTTAATTAAGGGAAGAATTGATAAAGATTCTTTGAAATACACGATTGACCAAATAAGGTAAGTAACACAATAAATCAATCAGCACATAGTGAATCAAGGAGTCAGGGATTCGAAGTTACAAATAAACCAAGTCAGAAATAGGAGAAACGAAAGGCTACAAAAAGTTTTCAAATTAACCTAAGAAACAGGGAAATTAGTAAAATAAGGAAAGAAATCAATCAAACTTACATAAGGAGGTCTGAAATCAGTCCATAATTAAGGGTTATTTTGAGAGTGAAATTTAGCGTATAAAAAGAGTGCACAAATACTAGGAATGTGAGGTTAAACCATGACAAAGAGAAGCAGCAATAATAATTACAAAGTCTGTAGATAGTGAAACATGGTAGTCACATAGGTTGACTTAGTAATAGGGAGAAGAGGGTATCAGAAGCATGCAAAAAAGTCAAGTAAAAGACCTTTCTGGAAAGTATAGTTCAAAGATTGCAAGAAACCAAATCAGAAGTTGAAACAAGGACTTTGAATCCAGTCGAGCAACTTCAATAGACGAAGCAGTTTTCAAAAGCTCGAATAGGTCCAAAGAAATTATGTCTTTGAAATCAAATAAATTCAGAGATGAGGAATGTCACACCTCCTTTTTCCTACACTCCCGTAAAGGTATAAGGGATTTTTTCCAATTAAAGAACAATAGAAACGAGATTCACATATATTAAAAAATTTAGAGTCGCCACTTGGGAGATTATGGTGTCCCAAGTCACTGGTTTGAATCCCGAATCGAGGAAAAGATTGACTCTGTTTAACAGTCTACGAACCAGAAATCCGAGTAAGGAATTCTATTAATCCGGGAGAAGGTGTTAGGCATTCCCGAGTTCCGTGGTTCTATCACGGTTGCTCAACTGTTATATTCCCCTTAATTATATGATTTTAAAACAAGTTTTAAACCTATGTTAATTTTTAACTTTAATCGCTTTTATTTTTTAGAGAAAATTGTAACGTTATTAAAACACGTCTCAAACCACGTCACATAAATGCACCCGTGGTCTTTGACATATTTTAACATCGTTAAGATTTGGATTTGGGTAATATAAATCCGCACCCGAGTTTAGGAAGGTAATATTATTAGTGACGCGCCTAAGACAACCACGCGTTAGCAACTTTGTGAGGGTCATAAAAATTCGCTAAATGGCACACCCCGATTTTCAAACATAGCAATCACGGATATTCTTGATTTCCTAAATCGATTATGCAATTATTGCGAAGCCAGGAATTAAGGATCCGAAAATGGGAACAGTGGCGTTCAATTATTATAATCAGATATAGCCACCACATTCCATGCCAGAAAACCATTAACAATGATCAAGAAAATAATACAAACTGACCATTTTTCTCTTAATTTCCAATATCAAGAAACAAAAGTAGCTTGACATTAAGAATGTTCATTCCAATGGAAATCCCAAATAGCACAACAGACATGAAGAAAGGTAGGGCATCTCAGAATGTCCTCCCATACGAAATTGCAAGAATACGGGGGAAAGTACACTCTTGGGAAGAAGCTAGGGCAAGGGTAATTTGGGACAACATACCAATGCATAGAACATGTAACATGTCTTGAATACGCTTGCAAATCAATCCCAAAAAAGAAGCTATTATATAGGGAAGATTATGAGGAAGTGTGATGCTAATTTCAGCAAACTATTTTTAACTGACGAGATTAACTATGAAGCAATTTCGATCGAGAAACCGTTATTACACCCATGAGTAATCTAAGAAACCAAACCAACACTTCCTGATTTAAAATGTTAAATCTGCTTCTATGGCTCATCCATGGCTGTACTAAATCGAACAGAATTTTCCTCTTTTATGTGAAGAGAATCACCGCTTTCAGTTCACACAATTGTCATATAAATATGCCAATTCAACTCATACAAATATGCCATATTTATAATTTGGTTTCACCACATATGTACTGCATTTCTTCTGAAAACTATGGTCAATACATTAACCATCAATACCAAGGTATGGAACTTCAGAATTCAGGGCAGTAATAACCCAGACAGGAGAGGCAAATCATTTGCAGGATTAAGATGAAAACTTTGATAGCAAGTTAGGCACATTACAAGAAAACAACATGACCGGCATAAATTAAAATTATTAAACAGCTAGCCGTCAAAACAAGCACTTCAAGAAAAAAAAATGGTGAGAATGGCCTAATCAGCTGCTTACCATGACTCAAATTCTTCTAAGATGCACTGAATTTTACCCAACAAACACCTTTGGATTCTCCTTTAACAGTTTACTCGACACTCTAATCTCATACAATTACTGGTATTGACAGATCGAAGATGTAGAAGAATAGGAAAGAATGGCCAGCGATCTAGTTACTAAGCAACTAAGAAAACACTCACAAAATTTTGAAATTTAGGAGCCCTCTAATTCAAGTTTAAACTTCAGCAGCTTCAAACCAACAAAACATGCAAGATGATCATGAAGCAGGGAAAAAGGAGACTATTTAGTGATTAATGTCGAACTTGTCGAGACAAAATAGTATATACAAGCAAATTACTTTGAGCATCAAACACGTCACATATAGCAAATAAAACGACAGGAACCAAAGCTTAAACCAATCGACTCTTAGAATCTGAAGAGGTTTCAACCAGAGAATAAATAAAAAATGAACCGACACATGCGCATTCAGAGAAGCAACTCAACTTCAATCCTTTAAGAACTAAAATAACAAGCTGCCTAAATAGACTAAAGGATTCCTATAATATACCAAAGGTTTAAATTAGTGAAGAATGCACTTTCCCTCGAGTACATAGCTCCATCTTACCATAGGAACATTCAGAAAAATTAAACAGATCCTCAAGACACCCTCTCGATATTAGATAACCAAAAAAGGGGGGGGGGGGGGGGGGGCCGAGAGGCCAGCTTTCATGCTCAAACAACACAAGAGAAACATAGATAGATACAGTTAACACAAGAGTTTGCTGGGCTGAGTTTCATACTGATTAACTCTTACTATCTAAGCATGTTCAAACAAGATCGGCATAATGATCCAGCAAGAGGACCTGATTCAAACAAAATACATCTTGAGCCTAAAAAGGTAAATGACATTTCAGACGTCATTTAGAATGAGCTCGAACATGAATCGACATTCAATCCTTGGCAAACAAGAACAGACCTACGACTGTGAGCTAACATGACATATTTTAGGTGAACCATACAATCACAGCATATATTCGTTTGAACAAAGATATATATCCATTTGAACTCAGCAACGGAAAGCCACGACAAATATAGATACATTAATCANTATAGTTCTTTTACTTCGATGCTGAGTTTCATACTGATTAACTCTTACTATCTAAGCATGTTCAAACAAGATCGGCATAATGATCCAGCAAGAGGACCTGATTCAAACAAAATACATCTTGAGCCTAAAAAGGTAAATGACATTTCAGACGTCATTTAGAATGAGCTCGAACATGAATCGACATTCAATCCTTGGCAAACAAGAACAGACCTACGACTGTGAGCTAACATGACATATTTTAGGTGAACCATACAATCACAGCATATATTCGTTTGAACAAAGATATATATCCATTTGAACTCAGCAACGGAAAGCCACGACAAATATAGATACATTAATCACTGAACTCCATAGATGCAAGTATTCAAGGTTGTAATATTTTTAATAAAATCGATACAAAAGATCGAACTTTCATACCTTATGAGCCACAACAAAAGGAGAAAAGAAAATTGAATATGGTTTCTAAGGAATGAAAGCACCATACAACCAATGGGGATAGCTACAGCTCAGTAAATAGTAACAGATTCACACTTTCGACGAATTTCATTGTCCATCCAAAAATCAGAATCGAAGTAAAAGAACTATACTATTTCGAGATGCTAAATAAAAATGACATCAAATGAAATCATGGAACCTCCATAATATTTCTGTTCTATTCTGATCTCAGGAAAAAAAATGAATATTCGAAAAAGAAGCAGGAGAACTTTTTTTACACTAATTTTTTTTCAGTTTTCTTTTTTGAAGAAATTTCTCCCAAAATCCTCTCTCAACAAAATCTCGAAATAGTGCCCAAAAATATTCTCCCCAAAACCCAAAAAATCTCCCCAAAAATCTCTGCCCTTTTCTCTGAAAAAATCCTCTACTAATCAGGCACAAACCTGATGAATGAAGGGCTGGGATCAATTGAAATCAATCCTACACTCCCCATTCACCCAGCATATGCCTTCTAGAGGCTTCCAACACGTGAGTAGAGAGATGAGGATAAGGGAATCTGTTAGAGAAGAAGAACAGTGCTTCATCATTTGGGGTATTTAGATTTGGGGTTTCTTTTATTTGTTTTGTTTATAAGTGGGATGGGCCGGGTCTTGTTTGGTTTGGGGCGTGGGTCTGGGCGTCTTTGGGCTGGGGTGAAGGAATTCACATTGGGCTTGAACAAATTAAAACAAGACAGCCCAACTTTCTAACTTTTCAATTCCTTTTTTTTTTCAAAATAATTCTTTTTCTTCTTTTTTAAAAATTAAAATAAAATCTAAATTAAATCCTAGAACCTAATTAACCTGAAAAACATTAATTAAACCTAAATAAAATTATCACAATTAATTAAAAATAAATTAAAAGAGGACTACTCAAAATCAAAGTTAAAATTAAAGAGTGCAAATTAAACTATTTTTGATTTTTCCCATTTTTATAAAACAACTAGTTTGCTAATTAATCCTAAAATGTAGAATTAAATCCTAAATGTAAATGCCACGTATTTTTGTATTTTTCATTAATTAAACAAAAAATAAAAATGCACAGACAAATGCAAACAACTAATAGAAAATACCACAAAAATCCACAAAATTACAAATAAATGAAAAGAAATTTATTTTTCTTGAATTTGTGGGAGTAATTCATATAGGACAAAAATCACGTGCTCACAGCTGCTCCTCTTTACTCGGAAACACAAAAAGTTTTCGGGAAAAGATAAAGTGAGCGGATACGAGCGATTTTTGCCCGTTTGAATAATCCGTGGGAAGCATTTTGAAAGATTTGACCGCACCCTACTTCCGAGGTTGCCTACATATCCTTGGCTAAAAAGGAATCAGGTCAGTGTTGTAAGGCCTCGGAAAATTTCGCTAAGTAATCTAGGATTTTGTGGTGCCACGTAGGCGAATTATTATATTTTATGTGCTATGNCTAAGTGTATGCCAAATGGGAAACATCTCGCAATAGGCTAAAATTTCAAATGGATTCGCACAAGGCTCCACTTTAAACAGTCATATCTAAATATGTATGAGGTTTTATATGGTGAATATCATATCAAATAAAAGGTCTTTGATTCTAGTTTCCAACGCTTCAAACCGTTCGTCATTTGGACATTCCTACACGAAGTTATGGTCAAATTACCAAAGGCTGGAAAATGATATCCTGTGTCAATTCTGCGACCGCAGAATGTGTCGCA
>MU672882.1:32817-45622 GCA_026770625.1 Nicotiana glauca | reverse complement strand
ATTCATGTGTAGTCATGAATGCATCAAACCTTTTGTACCACTGTCTAGGGGATTGCTTCAAACCATACAAAGACTTCTTTAGTTGGCATACGTGATCTTTTTTCCCTCAGCTTGGAAACCTTCAGGCTGATCCATATAGATTGTCTCTTCTATATCACCGTGTAAGAAAGCAGTTTTGACATCAAGCTGTTAAAGCTCCAAGTCAAATTGTGCAACCAATGCTAGTAGCGCGCGAATTGAGCTATGCTTCATGACTGGAGAGAAAATTTTATTGTAGTCAATTCCCTCCTTCTGACTGAAACCTTTTGCAACCAATCTTGCCTTAAACCTAGCATCTTCTACATCAGGAATTCCCTCTTTCTTTCTGTAGATCCACTTGCATCCAACTGTCCTCTTACCCTTTTGTCTTTTCACTAAGACCCATGTCTGATTCTTGTGAAGAGACTCCATCTCTTCCGTCATGGATAACCGCCATTATGCAGCATCCTTGCAAGAAGTTGCTTCAATATACAAGGAGGGCTCCAGATCCTTAATCTCTTCTTGTGCAGCTACGAATGCATATGTAATCAAGTGTGCTTGATTTATAAGGCGTTCCGGTTCTCGTGTATGCCTCTTCTCCCTCCCCTTCGCAATTGTGTATGGTTCATTGATAGCAAGTTCTTCATGGTCTATATCTTCTGACTCATCTTTAACCTGAGTCTCTTGATCATTTTCCTTGGCAAGCTCCACCGGAGGCTCCACCTGCTCGTTGTTCTTATTTCCTGAAAACTCCACGGAAACTTTACGGGGATCAAGTATAGAGGATTCATCGAAGGTGACATCTCTACTAACTATAAATTTGAGTAAAGACAAACACCAAAGTTTATACCCTTTTACTCCATCCACATACCCTATGAATATGGCCTTCTTAGCCATTGGTTCAAGCTTTCCTTCATTAACGTGATAATAAGCTAGACACCCAAATACTCATAAGTATGAATAGTTAGAGGGTTCACCTGACCATACCTCATTCGGAGTATCAAAGTCAATTGCCGATGCTGGAGATCGATTGACAATATGAGCATCGGTGTGAATTGCTTCAGCCCAAAATACTTTGGACATTTTGGCTTGTATGAGCATACAACGAGCCTTTTCAAGAAGAGTTCTGTTCATTCTCTCGGCAACTCCATTCTGCTGTGGGGTATGCCTGGCAGTCCTATGTCTTGAGATCCCATGAACCTTTCATAATTCATTCAACTCTTCATTGCAAAGCTCCAATCCATTGTTTGTGCGAAGATACTTGATTTTTCGCTCCATTTGATTTTCAACCAAAATCTTCCACTCTTTAAATGCTTCAAAAGAATCACTCTTTTCCTTCAAAAAATGCACCCAAACCTTTCGTGAGAAACAATCAATAAAAGTGAGAAGATACCTCTTTCCGCCCTTCGATGGAAGTTTAGAGGGACCCCATAAATTTGAATGGATGTAGTATAGCACTGCTCTTGTCTTATGTTTGCCAGTGCTGAAGCTGACCTTCTTATGCTTCCCTAGAATGCAGTGCTCACAGAAGTCAAGTGTGCTGATCTTCTCACCTTCCAAAAGGTTACGATTGCTCAACATCTCCAGTCCACGTGTGCTCATATGACCCAGTCTCATGTGCCATAGTCTTGCCTTGTCATCATTAGATAACTGCACTGTAGATGCATTTGTAGAGCCAACAATGGTGCTTCCGGCCAATGTGTAAAGGCCGTTCTCCAGCTTGCCTTTCAGCATGACTAAAGAACCTTTAGTCACCTACATAGTTCCTGCTTCGCTCATGTACCTGTAGCCTTGTTCATCCAGAGTACCCAAGGAGATCAAATTCTTCTTCAGATCAGGAACATGACGGACTTGTGTAATAGTCCTCACGACTCCATCATGGCAGCGAACTCGAACTGAGCCAATGCCAACTATTGCACAAGTTGCATTATTGCCCATTACTACAGTTCCTCCACTTTTTTCATAGCTGCTAAACCAATCTTTTCGGAATATCATATGCAAAGTACAAGCGGAGTCTAACACCCATTTGTTTCCATAATTACTATTATTACAAGATGCTGTTAGTACATAATCATTATCAAAATAATGTACCTGTTCAACTGTAGATGCACTCGCCTTTTCCTTAGACTTTGACATTGGGCAATCTCGTTCAAAGTTCCCCTTCTTGACACAACCCCAACATTCTGTATTCTTCTTGTTCACACGAGACTTTGATCTGTACTTTGATTTGCTCTTTCCCTGTTGGCTAGTCCGGCCTCTCACAAAGAGCCCGCTTGCCTGGTATCTCTGTCTCCTTCGATGTGCCTTCGCACATCACTAGAGTTAAGTGCCTGCCGCACTTGCTCAAGCTTGATAGACTCATTGCTATACATCATTGAATTCTCAATATCACGATATCCTGAAGCCAATGAAAATAGCAAAGCACATGCAAGCGTTTCCTCATCCCTTTTAATTACTGTAATCTGCAAGTCCATGACAAGTTTATTGAACGCATCTAAATGATCTTGTAACGAAGTACCTGACCACATCTTAAATGTGTGAAGACGTCATTGTAACAACATCCTTGTTGTCACTGATCGGTCTTGGTATAGTCCTTCTATCTTTTCCCATAACTATTTGGTCGTCTCTTCGGTACCTGTACTCACTTCACAAAGCACGTTAGGTGCAAGGGATAGTTGGATTACACTCAATGCATCCCTTCAATCTTCTCCATGTCGGGAGCTGATATATCCTTAGGATACTTTCCGTAAATAGCATGGATTGACCTTCCATCCGCAGTAACGCCATAATCTGGATCTTCCAGATATTTAAGTTGTTGCGTCCACTGAATCTATCGATTTCAAACATCATGGAACTCATCTTTGCTTGTTATTCCTCCTTGGATTGTTATGAATCATGTCGCTCTGATACCAATTGTTAGGGGAAACGTAAAAGAAAGAACACAAGATTTAACGTGGTTCGGATCAAAATAATCCTACGTCCACCAGAGAACAATTGCCTTTCTATTATTTACAAAGGAAGGGGAGATTTCCCAATTACACTTAGGAGAATTTATCTCTTAACTCTCTACTCAATATAGTGTATTGTATTGTTTTTGGGATGGTTTCTACAAATGAAAGAGTGCATTTATTTGTAGAGGTAAGGACCTCCTCTTGATGTCATTGGTGACATCAAACTACCTCCTCTTGATGTCATGGGTGACATCAAAGGAGGAAGCTTCCTCCTAGCATTCATGCCAACTCTTTCCACCAACTCTTCCAATTGGCATGCCATTGTTGACTAAACATAAACCAACATTTTCAGCATGCCGTTGTTGACTAAACATAAACCAACATTTTCACTTCATTTTCTTAAATTGTTAAAAGAGAATTTATTTTCTTGGATAATTATTTCCCAATGACTTCTTGATTGACTGTCCGTATGTGTTTAAATTATGGAACGGGCCGAACGCCTTGGCAGATTAAATAGATGCATCTATGGTTCGCGCCGTTCGACCCTCGGCAGTGCACAATTGTTTTTTCTATTGGATCGGACCGTACGTGTTTGGCATGATTTGTGCATGCTTGTATTGCTTGCCTTGAACCTGTTAAAGTTGTCATAGCCTCTTACCGACTTGAGAATATTTGTATAAATGATGAAAAGGAATTTGGAAATTTCCTATAAAAGAAAGAATTGTTTACTTGCTTCACTGTGTTGGATTAAAATTATGCTTATAAAAATTCACGATTTAATATATCATTGATATAACATTATTGGACCCTTAGTAAGTGTCGAAGTCGACCTCTCATCTCTATTTCTTCGAGATTAGATAGGATACTTACTGAGTACACGTTGCTTTTGTATTCATACTACACTTCTGTGAATTTTTGTTGCACGGGCTCATGTACTACTAGTTGCCTACTGGTTATAGCAGCACAGATGATACTAGGATTAGGTGAGTTGCATTACTCGAGGCGGCCCGTAGCTAGTATAGTCCCTTCCAGTATATGATATTTACTTTCTGTCCATTTGTATTCCGGACAGATATTGTATTGTACTGTTTCTAAGAAATAGCTCATGCACTTGTGACATCGGGTTCTGGGGATGTCCATGGGATTATTTGGAAATTTAAAATTGTTAAATGTTTCATTATTTATGTAGTGGAATTTATCACGTATTGTTTAAACGCATTAAAGAAGTGATTTCAGAAAATATTTAAAACGAGAAGTTACTAGTTATTTGGTGTTAGCTTACGTGACAGTGGAGTCTGGCGCCCTCACGACCCTAGTAGATTTTGGGTTGTGACAGTATGGTATCAGAGCACTAGGTTCCTAGGTCTCACGAGTCATAAGCAAGTATAGTAAAGTCTCGCGGATCGGTGCGGAGACGTCTGTACTTATCCTTGGGATGTTGCATGACTGTTAGGAGTACTTCCCTTTTTGATTCCTTATTGTGCGATTTGATCCATGGAGGCTTATGGATTTAATTCCTTCCTATTCAGTCTTGTGCGACGCGAACCACTTCTTATAAATCGAGAATTGAAGAATTTTTATGGTACTACCGATGCAATGCGGGGTTTTTCTCCCTGTATAGTTGTCAGAGCTATTATCGTCGCCTTGTGGAAGGATATTCTGTCGTTTAAGTTCAGCAGCGGTACTTCTGAGAGCTTTGAGGCTAGGCACAAGTTGTCATAATGCTATAAACAATTGTTCTGCATCATTGATATGATGGTAGGATGTTTGCCTATGTATTGGGTCAGTGAATGACATGAAAGGAGGTTTAATCAGTGCATAATTTAGAGATTCGGTATTTTAGTTCCAGCGGAGGAAGGGCAATCGGACTAAGAATGTGCAGATTTGGGATTAATCGAGTAATGAGATTTGGTATTTGGGAGCGTGGTAGAGTTTTCTTCTATGATGAGGTGTTATTGTCCCTATTGAATGTACTAAGTCTGTCGGTGTTATAATCTTCTACAATTCACCTTTGGAACAGGATTTTGTGAGACAACATTGAAGAAATGACTCTCAGAGATTGCGGGGTGTGATGATTCCGGATGGAATCGGTGTTTCTAATGTCAACGGCGGGAAAGATGACCCTTAAAAAGGTGTAAAGTTAATAGTTATATGTTGGTTCAGGTGCTATCAAGATGGGTTTTGATCTGAGGCATCGGCGGAGTAGGGAAAAATTAGGAAGGACATGTGGGAAGTGTCATGCGGGGGATAAAACCCCAGAAGTCCAGGTGTAAGAAGTGGAGGTCGAGCAGTTTCTTAAAGAAGTGAGTCTGCCCAGAGTGGGAGAGCGGCAGAGCAGTATGTGGATTCGGTGGCTGGGTCTACGGGCTTAATTTAAAGTATCTGCTATTTTGGCAGAAGATTTGATATGACGGAAAGGAGCTGCTTGAAATGAAGGAGGATACAACCTAACTTTAAATTGGAAAATGTTGCAGCACATTTAATTAATATCCACGGAGGGCGAATGGACTTGTGCATCTAGAGAGTGAGCTCGAGCTCAGGTGGGTTATTTCCTGTGAGTAGGTTAGCGGTCGTATAATTGGCGAAGCTTCTGCGAAGGATGCTAGTGGTTATACCGCAAGGGGGATCGGTCGTGCGAATGTGGTCAATGATTCAGAGTATAAAAAGGGGGTTTTACATAAAGATTTCCTAGAATTTTTGCGATCGATTGCACATGCTTATGTCAATAAGAGGTAAGGAATCTTGTTGAATTTCAGAGTTGTGTAATAATGGCTTCAAGCTAATGGGAGAGTCCCACCGCCTGCGAACTGGTTGTATGGTTATCTTCTTGATGTTTGGGGTTATCAGCGTATTAGTAAGTTAAGTCAGCTACGGCAAAAGAACATAATTATTAGTTGTAGCAAAGGAATTGTTAGAGGCATGCTAAGGTTGGCCTTATTGGCTAGTGTTCAGACCCGGGAAAGGATTCAGGATTTATGCCTTGTATAGTGTGGGTTTCAAGGGAAGTGATTATGGCGGGTGCTTCGCCGAGGGGGTATTCATGTGCTAGAAGATTTATGGAATTGATTATATTCGGGGCCAAGTCAGAGCGGGTGGCTCTCAACAATGGTCCTAGTAGGTTAAAAAGGGCAATGATTAATGATTGAGAGCTTATAGGTACGGTTAAGAATCAAGATTGGTAGTAGCTTATGAGAAGGGTACATGATGTTCAATGATGTTTTGACTTGCAGTGTAGCAATTGGGAGGTATGACATGGTTCGAGGGATTTGAGACAACATGGTCTCGTGATTCAAGGTCACTCGAGATGAGTACAGATGGAGTGTGTCATGTGTTGAATGGAGTTATTATTATTTCTAATGTAATAAAGGATAAATTGGAATAATATATATTGATTAGCCATAGTTGAATTGGCATGTGGGTGGTAGTGATCAATTCCTTCAGCGCGATTGAGTTATGCAAGTGAAAACTGGCGGCACGTGTGAGGCTGGTCGGCCGTCGTAATTGATGTTATTCAGAAGTATTCCACTATTACGACATGTCATGTGTAGGCGTGTCCCGGAAGGGCTATGGTGGCTTAAGACCACTACTTAGAGATTTGGTGTATTCTACGGTTATGAGAATTCACATGTGTGTCGCAAGTGTTCTCTTGGAGTGAGTTAAGTGGAAAGTTTTTATATGATGATGTGTTAATCTATTGGTGGTCCCGGAGTTATGATGGGAATTGTGTTTTATCGTATATTGACGTGTTGGGTGCAGTGAGTGGTATGGAAATTAAAGTGAGGATCAAGGTTACAGTTTGTTGTTGACAAGAATGTCACGAGCTCAGATAAGCAGGAAACTAGTTTCGATGTTTAAAGTAAGTTGGTATTGTTTTCAGCGTCACCCGAGATCGATTTGTGAAGGAGGCTTTGCATCCTGGTTATGGATTCTTGGTCGCTTTTCAACATTAGTGCGGTCGGTGGTATGGATATACAGACTTGTTATCTATTACGAAAGGTCATGAGGGGGTGTTCCGCGAGAAGATTGTACAAGCGTGGCACGTAGTCACTGATTGATTGGAGGATGAAACCAAGTATAGAGATCATGGTGGTATCGTTAATATGAGAATTTATGCCTGGAGGGAACTCGATTTAGTCAGTTGCGGACTGTGGATGATTACTCCGGTTATGATGGTTATTCTTATGTGTTATGAGAGAAAAGGGGAGTATTTATGGATTTTTGAAAGGTTATTAGCCTAGGTTGGTGCGATCAAAATCAGCTTGAGGTCTATGGATGGATTTAAATGTGAATGTGGACTTTATATCAGGCTAGACGTGTTCATTTCAGTAATGCACTCCTTATAGATGAGGAGTCAGGTTGTTATTTCGTTGTCGGATATTTCATGTAATGATAAATTGCGCCATGTGAGTTGTAAGACGGTTGGGTGAATTGCTTATATGTTGAGGTTCCGCGTAGAGATAATTTTATATGAGCAAATGGCTCTTGAGATTCAGCTCGTATATCGCACCTCAATTGTGCTTGAGTTTTGTAGCTTATACTGCTATATGTTCCCTCAGGGATGTTATTATGCACTTAGCGTGCTTATGATTGATATTCGGTATTTTGTTGTAATGAGCAATTTAGCTCGATGTGCATCTCCTTAGGTGAGTGTTGTGTTATTTGGATCGGGTTGCACGTCGCAATAATGTGATGTTGAATTCAGTTTTCATACTTCATCTTATGTGTGTTTGTTTCCTATTTTTTCCGAGGAAAGTTCATAGTAATTACGCGAGCCGAGTAGTTCCTTTCAGAGTTCATTTTCCCTTTTGTATCACATTTTGAATTGGTAGCCCATTGGCACATTGTGGCATCATATGGGACTTTTGATCATGTCCGGGGTGGCTTATTGCCTGCGCAATTCGTACTAGGTGAGACAAGATCATTGGACTTAGGATCGGTGCAATCTGATTATATGGAGTATGTCAAGGAGCTAAGGCCATTATTTGGTTCAGGATGAGGTGATGGTTTTCGTCAGGTGTATATACCCAAGCAGTTGGTTATGAATTTCTACACATCTCTTCCATTGTGGCAGTATTGAAAGAGTTAGAGCAAGACCTATGTAGGTCATGAGATGCATTGAGAGCGTCTGATTCGTGGAATGTCGATTTATTCAATCAGGGAATGCTATTGCGGTCCCGTGAGTAAAGTGGTGCAATGTATGATCAACTAAGGTACGCGGTCATGTTTTGGATACTGCTTGTAGTTATTGATACAGTGAGCGTATGTTGGAACATGCCTGGCGGATAATTTCGGATGATGGAATTGGGCTCTAAGACTGATTTGATTAAGTGAAAAAGGGTATCTTCGGATTGGTCGAACTAGGGTGCTTGGCTGATTTGTGGTAGCACGGGTAGGTTCTCAAGGTGTTAAACAGTTAATTCGGACAACCCCAATACAGTTCTTAGCACGTTCGAGGACAAACGTATGTTTAAGTGGGAGAGAATGTAATGACCCCACTAGTCGTTTTGAGCTCTAGCGCGCCATTCGGCAGTTTGAGGCCATGAACAACTTCATTTCAGGTATTATGACTTGATACATGTGGTCGAAATTGAACTTCGGGATGTTCGGAGTTGATTTGGAAAGAAAATTCCCATTTTAGAAGCTTTAAGTTGAAAGAATTGGCTAAGATTGGATTTTTGAGTAAACGACCTCGAAATTAGGATTTGAAGGTTCCAGCAGGTTCGTATGATGGTTTCAGAGTTGGGCGTATGTTCGGGTTGGGTTTTTGGATGACCCAAGAGTGTTTTGGTGCCTATTGTGGAAGTTAGCATTTTGGAAGAAATTTCATAAGTTTGGGTTGAAGTGCATTTCAGTATTATCGATGTCTGTTTGGGATTCCGAGTCTAGGAGTAGCTCCGTATGGTGATTCTGGAGTTGGGAGTGCGATCGAAAATGAATTCGGATATATATGGAGCATTTTGGAGCAATTTCGCTAGAGATAGATGTTGAAAGTTTTTAAAGAGTTCGACCAGAAGTTGACTTTTTGATATCGAGGTCGGATTTGGATTCTAGAAATTGGAGTATGTCTGTAATGTCAAATATGACTTATGTACAAAATTTGGGGTCAATCTGATGTCATTTGATAGGTTTAAACATCGAAAGTAAAAGTTTGAAATTCTAAAGTTCATAAAGCTTGGATTGGAGGTCGATTCATGGTTTTAGCATTGTTTGATATGATTTGAGGCCTCGAGCAAGTCCGTAATGTGTTTTGGGACTAGTTGGCATAATTGGATGGGGTCCTGGGGGCCTCGGGTGGATTCCAGGTGGTTAACGGATCGAAAATAGAATTTTGGAAAGGCTGAAGTTGCTGGTATCTGGTATAACCGCACTTGCAAGCATTTGGCCGCAGGTGTGGAACCGCAAAAACGGCTAGGAGGGCGCAGATGCGGTTTGGGGTCAGGAGTGAAAGGACCGCAGATGTAGTCGTGGGGCCGCAGAAGCGGGACCAAATCTGCGTTAGAAAGGTCGCGGAAGCGAAAAAGGGGGCCTGGAGGAAACCGCAGAAGCGGAAGGTTGGCCCGCACCTACGGAACCGCATAAGCTTTCATAGGACCGCTGGTGCGGAAAGTGCTAGTGGCAGCGGTTCTTTAAAAATTGGGGGTTTGGTCATTTGCCCCTATTTTTTTCATTTGGTGTGGGCGATTTTAGAGAGCTTCAAGTGGGATTTTTCATCATCAACGATAAGGTAAGCTAATCCTATCCATCTTGAGTTAAATACATCGATTATGTATGGATTTTAGCATGTAAATTGGTAAAAATTTGGGGTTTTGGTAGAAAGACCTAGAAATTTATATTCTTAAAATTTGACCATGATTTTGGGTATGGAATTTAGAGAAAATTATATATTTGAGTTCGTGAGGCTATGGGTAAACTTATTCTTCAAAATTTTTGGAATCCGGGCACGTGGGCCCGAGGGCATTTTTGTTAACTTTTTGATCGGGGTTAGGAATTGCTATAAATTGGATTAATAGGAGTAGTTTATTGTATACTGATGAATTTGCATAATCATTGGCTAGTTTTGGAGTATTTGGCATCGATTCAAGTCTTCGGAAGAGCGTGGAATGCCGGTTATGAATCTTCGGAGCGTGGCGAGTCTCCTTTCTAACCTTGTAAGAGGGAATTGTCTCCATAGTTTGAATAATTGGTTATGTGCTCCTATTTGTGGGGGGTTACACATGCACGAGGTGATGAGAGTCCGTGCATAGCTACTATTATGTTTAAGTTCGGGTAGTCTAGGACCCAAAAGCATGTTATACTTAGAATATTTGTAATCGTATTGACAACTTGGATTGCTTAAATCACATTGAATTAGGGAATGAATTTCTAAAAAGGATTTAAACTTCATTTTCTTAAATTGTTAAAAGAGAATTTGTTTTCTTGGATAATTGTTTCCTGATGACTTTTTGATTGACTGTCCGTGTGTGTTTAAATTATGGAGCGGGTCGAATGCCTTGGTATATTAAATAGATGCATCTATTGTTCGCGATGTTTGACCCTCGACAGTGCACGGTTTATTTTTTGTTGGATCGGGTCGTACGTCCTCAGCATGATTTGTGCATGCTTGTATTGCTTGCCTTGAACTTGTTAAAGTTGTTATAGCCTCTTCCCGGCCTGAGAATATTTGTATAAATGATGAAACGGAATTTGGAAATTTCCTATAAAAGAAAGAATTGTTTACTTTCTTCACTGTGTTGGATTAAAATTATGCTTATAAAAATTCACAATTTAATATATCATTGATATAACATTATTGGACCCTTAGTAAGTGTCGAAGTTGACCTCTCGTCTCTACTTCTTTGAGAGTTGACGGGATACTTACTGAGTACACGTTATTTTTGTACTCATACTACACTTCTGTGCATTTTTGTTGCACATGCTCATGTACTACTAGTAGCCTACTGGGCGTAGCAGCACAGATGATACTGGGACTAGGTGAGTTGCATTACTAGAGGTGGCCCGCAACTAGTATAGTCCCTTTCAGCATATGGTATTTACTTTTCGTCCATTTGTATTCCGGACGGATGTTGTATTGTATTGTTTCTTAGAAATAGCTCATGCGCTTGTGACACCGTTGTCTTGGGATGTCTATGGGGTTATTCGGAAATTTAAAATTATTAAATGTTTCATCATTTATTTAGTGAAATTTATCACATATTGTTTAAAAGCATTTAAGAAGTAATTTCAGAAAATATTTAAAACGAGAAGTTACTAGTTATTTGTTGTTGGCTTGCCTGACAGTGGAGTCTGGCGCCCTCACGATCCTAGTGGATTTTGAGTAGTGACAGAATTCTTATTGAAATTCGGGGTGAATAACAATGGAATAGAACCCTCTATTTATAGGGAGATGGTGACTTAGCCACCAAGTAATAAACTCTAGAATCTCTTTAATATAGACATTCTCCATAAATAGAACTCTATTTATAACAAAGTTAGAATTTTGTATTTATTCTATATAATAGAAAAGCTGGAGTTTCGACGTGGCTTCTTATAGTCATTTATTAAAAATTTGAGGCCATTTTAGTCAATTCATCTATTATCATATAAACTATATCTATGTGGCAATTATTTCTACAAGCCAGTGCATCAGCCGCTTCACGAATGTGCTTTGCTCTTTTCATATTCTCTCAATCCGACTTTCCCAATGTTCTCTCTTCGCTTCACGAATGTGCTTTGCTCTTTTCATATTCTCTCAATCCGACTTTCCCAATGTTCTCTCTTCGCTTTTATCTCATCTCTACTTCAAAGAGTTATTTGTCTGATTCATCAATTTGGATTTGACATAGAACCTAAGAGGTGAGGTAAAGAAGCCTTTTAATTCTATGCATCTTCTTCGTTTCTTCTTTTCTTCTCGGTTGGATGTTCTAATTTCAGGACTGTTGCTCTTAATTTTTGCCTAATTTTTCTTATCCTTTTTTCTTTCGTTTTTTCCTTTTGGTGTTTTTGTTGGGTTCTCTTCATACTTCTCACAGTTATGTTATCATTTGTTTCATTCTCTTTGCTTAATTTCTGTTCCCTCACTTTTAATTTTTCTTTGTTGGAATATTTTTTTTTGCTTTATTTATTGGGCAATAAAATCTTGGGTGTTGTTAATTAATAGAATATTTTTAATACTGAATATTTTTACTTTTGTTGTTTGGCAGGCTACTTTTGTTTAGGATTCATTGCCAAACGCGCATGAGTCATCATTGTTTCTTGGTTGTTGTACACCCAAAGGTCTCATGAGACTGTATTGAAGTTTGTTATGGGGAATTGATGTGGTTCTTAAGCTTGAGCATTTGAATTTTCTCTCAAGAAAGCTTTTGAAAATTTTCAATGCAGACAACAAGACTTTGTAGGTATTGATTTATGCTTTAAAGGCTTTGAATTGAAATTTCATGCTCACTTAGGAGACCCTCTCTATAATGAATCATAATAAGATAGTTATCTTGAATGGAGATTAAGATCGACTTAATTAGAATTGGTGATTTTGTGAAACTTATACTATTTGAAAAACTTTATGAGCATTGTGAGCTCTACTTATAGTAAAAAAAATCAATAATTAGTATCTTCATGTTCTGCTGCTGTCGACGCCCCCCTTTTTCACCCTTTAGGGCGAAATCGGGTTTACGATATTATGGACAAAATAACTCTTATTCCTTTTTGAGGAACAAGGTTATGGAATTTGAAGAGTCGCCACCTAATGATTATAGTGCATTAGGACACTTTTTTAGAGAAAAGAAAGGATTTGAAGGAAAACCAAAGTTCGGGTAAGGGCTTGAGATTATCTCGAGGGGAAGGTGTTAGGCACCCCTCAAGAT
>MU672882.1:0-15575 GCA_026770625.1 Nicotiana glauca | reverse complement strand
TTTTTTATAGTTTTTGAAAACATGTGGTAAGTAAGGCAAAAATATAATTCAATACCAATCAGAATCAATTAGGGGAAAGGACTTCCTTTAATTAAGGAGTCAAACTAGGGTAATAAAATAGCAGAGTTTATTTAAGGAAAGAAGATCAGGAACACATTGGGTAATACAGGGTAAATACATAGGGAATTTAAAATATTCGGTTTAGGTAAATAAGGTAAGAGTAAAATAAATTGATCATATAGTAAATCAACGAGTTATGAATTCGAACTCAGTATTGAATTCAGTCAGAAAAATAGGTCCAAATAAGTCAAAGAAAGAATCAAAATAGATTCATAGGAAAATCAACCCCCCAAAATTAAGGTTATTTTGAAAGGGGAAGTCTGACTATAAAGAGATGCACAAACTTAAACATGCGAGGCTAAATTAAACTGAGTAGTCATGTAATCAAAGAGCAGAAGAACATAGCCATAAATGGAATTAAAAGTTCCCGCAGAGCTTAGCAAGAAATCAGAAGCACGAAAGGAGTTTGGACAGTTAGGGTTTTGAAATTAGAGAGGCAGCATACAATTACACACAAAACTTGGAAAACCCCCAAAATCTAGGGTTTTCATCACATTTCGAATGTAAAGAAGAAAGCATAGACGAAGATCAACTCAGAAAGAACATAAACATTCGTGAAAAGCATAATGAAAGCAAAGAACACAGTAAAGAAGCTGCTCGGAAACCCTAGAATCAACACGGTAAGAAAAATACATAGAAATCCTGGTAGAAATACTTAGGAACTACAGTAAAAGTAAAAGAAATCACAGTAGAGCAAATAAAACAGAAAATTGGGGAAACCCTAAGTTTTAAGAAGATGAACAGTTCGAAAACAAAATCGACAAAAGTGTGGAAAACACTTTGAAATCTTAGAAAATGATATAGGTCTGAAGCAGATCTTAAAGAGAAACAAAGATGAATAACCTCAGAACTTAGGGTTTCAGAAAAAACCCTAGAAAAATGAGAAAGGCCTGGAACGGGCTGGCCCTGAGTCAGAGATGGACTCACAAGGCTAGGACTCGCCGGAGATGAGCCGAAAAGTGGCCATAGAACTCAAATTGGAGGACCTCTAAACCGGGGATCTTCAAGATCGGACTTCGATCTTTGAACAAAGGGGTCATAGAAGGGAGTGGGGGTGAGTATAGGTTGCACAAAGCCTGAGAGGCCATGGTTTCCAGTGAAACAAGGTCGGAAAAGGGTCGGAGAAGGGCTAGGGCTTTAGGGGGCTTGGTAGCGTTTGAGAGATGAAGGGGATACAAGGGCGGCTGCTGAAGAGAAATGATTAAGGTTAGGGGGTATTGGATTAAAAAAGGAAGGGATTAACGTGGACTGTTGATCTAAATGATCAACGGTCGAGATTAAGGGGTGTGTGGGTCGGTTTTATTTAATTGGGTCTGGGTCGGGTAATTTTGAAATTGGGTGGTGTAATTGGGGGTTAGATTGGGGCTGGAATTGAGCAAGAATTGAAATTAAAAAGGGCTACAATTTAAATAGCCAATTTTTCCCAATTTTAATTTTATAAAATAGTAAATAATGTTCAAAAAATCAAATTAAAATTACTGAGTTAATAAACAATGCATAAGTACTGATTTAAAAATATTAGAAATGATTTTTTATTACAAATGCTATTAAATCGAGAAATGGGCTAAAATTGTAATTTCATGCAGTTTTAATTTAAAAATACCAAACGGACTTGTAAAATCATGTAAATTATATTTTGTATAAATGTGAGAATAGAATAAATTATTCACAAAAATGACAAGTTTTGGGAATAATTCTCGGATTTTATAATGCAAAATAGGCCATAAATTGGTTTTAAAAACTCTTTAAAATGTGGAAAAAATACCAATATCTTTATGGATGTTTATACATGCATATACATGCTAATTTGAAAGTATTTTGAGTATAAAAATATATAAAAAAAAATTAGGTATCAACAACTGCATGAATCAGACTGGATAAATTGAGGGTGAAGATGCAAAGACTTCTATTGTTTCTTCATTTCTCTTCATTCTTATTTTGCCTCTTCTGTTGTGTGTAAGATTCTGATGCTAATATTAATGTTAGTTAAAATTTGACATAGAACATGATTTGTTGTTTGGAGAGATTAAATTGTTCTAGTTGTAGATTTATTTATACTCAATCTTCAAGAATTGCTTAATTTGTGCATTAGAAAAATGTCCCAGGAGAAATTATGATGTGCATTAGGAAAATTTCCATGGAGAATTATGAGTGTTATCATATCAAATGCTTCTCCAACTATTTTTTACTAAGGATTATTTATGATCAGTACATGTTTGAGGCAGATTCCTCTAAAATTTATAATACACGCATATGTACCATCGTGGGAAGCTGATAAGGATCTTTTTGTTTATCGTACTTTTTCTCAAAGTAGTTTTGGGGTTCATAGAGAGTTACAACTTCATGTTTCTTTAGTAGAAAGTTGTCCTTTTCCTGTTAATAAAAAACTCTTGGTTACTACAAAAATCTTGATTGTGTGATATTTACCTACAGATTTAACTGATAACAAAGGAAAGAGCTTGTTGTTTTCAGCCTGGTGAGTGTTAACATCTCATTATTCATGTGTATATGACCGTTTTTTATTATCAACTGTTAGGAATTTCGAGGAGTCTTTTTTATCGAGTTTTCCAATTAAAATTTTAAAACTTGATAGCGTTTCTGAGTTCCTTTAACTATAATTTGTATGTGTATATGAAGTTAGCAATTTTTTATTCAGTATTACATTTTACTAATTTTTGCTTTAAGTTTATACAATTTTATTAATTATCGAAGGTCATTTTTTGTTTGTCACTTTCCGTGGAGATTTTTCTTTTTCATTTTGCTGGTAGATTCAAACGGCTATTCAGTATCCAAAATCCATCGGTACTTTATGTGAATGTAAAAATTTGACTGTTCTGGATATAAAAAATTTGGTAGTTATTAGATCATTTATCGCGTCCTACTCCGTACTACTAATTAAGTAGCAAGAGAGGGTCCGAGCAGCTTTTACCTGATTTTGGGTCGGGAACGATATCCAGAGAGAGTTAGAATTGGAATCAAGTATATATCTAGTTTAGGATTGCGTATGAGTTCTTAATTTATTTTTGGGTTTTTTTTTTGTTTAATTCTACTATTATCAAACTACAATTGGTGATTGCAACTAAATTATTCTAAGAGTTATAATGCTACGAGTTGTTCAAATAGGTTTAAAAGGCACTAGGGTAGTGACTTTCGCCTAGGTGGTCAATTGACGGGTACATGAGTCTAAGGCATGTTTAACATATTTGGGGAGTTTGATATAACCGTTTCACTAATTTACCCACTCTACACCTCTTGATGGTTCAAGTGATTCTGCCCAATTGACTCTCTCAAGACCAATTGTGTATGCAAATTTGCATAAGCAACTAAGGTTCAAGTCGGGTGTTACTCTCTCGAGGTTTAACATTTTAATTGGGGCTATCAACCTCTTGAGTACGCCCCAATTTCTTGATGGACCAATTTTGGAGACTTAGACTTTCTTTCTCAATAAAAGCTCAAGTCAACTCAACACAAACTAATGTTTTGCAACAACTAATTCTGAAATTAACCATGAGATTGGCCCAAATAACAAACATTCATAGTCAAATTAGCCCTAAAATACAAGACACATCAATTGCTCACACTAGGGTTGAGCTACAACCCTAGCTAATGGGTCTAGTTACTCATAATTGAAGAAGAAAAACAAGAAATAGATGAAGATAAACTCATATTAATTAATCACTAAGTTAAACACAAAGATTCAATGATTAAAACTAGCTAAAAGAGCCCAAAATAGCTAAGAATCTCGAACTCACGAGTGCAGCTGCTTAATTACAATATCCGATACCCTAAAAATGGAAAAAAAATCTATTTATACTAAGCTAAAAAATCTAGACAAAAATGCCCCTGTGGGGTTAGTGCGGACTGCACAGAATGGATTGCGGCCGCACTAGGACTCTTAGCTTCAAAATCCAGCTCTCTGAACTCAGGCTCCGCGGACCGCACAGAATGGACTACGACCGCGGTGACATCTAGCGCGGTCCGCACAAATTGGACTGCGGACCGCATTGGCTTGAAAGCTCCAAACTGCAACTTCTCTGAATCTTGGCTCTGCGGACTGCACAGAATGGTAGTGCGGCCGCATTGCCTTTTAGCATGAACACCTACTCTCTGAACCTCCTAGTGCGGACCGCACAAAGTGGTATGTGGCTGCAATGGACCTATTTTTCCCGAGCTTGTCTTGTCTTTGGCACTCGTGCAAGTTTTACTCCTTTTGAGCTGATCTTTGATATCTTGTTACTTTGTTGATCAACCTTGTAATCACGTATAACTTATGAACCTTTTGGGACTATTTTGTATGAATTTCTAATCAAAGAATGAGCAAGAAGGAGTATAAAATACGTCAAAATCCCCAGTTATCAACTCCCCCAAAACTTAAGCTTTTGCTTGTCCTCAAGCAAACAAAATAAGACCCACCCCTTAAGGGAAAATCTAAGAAATTTTCAGTCGTCCTAAAGCAACCTCAACTAGCATCAATTGGGACTAACAATTGCCCTCAATACAAATGAATCATTAACAACATTTACTCTTTGAAAAACCATGGATCAAGTGCGACACAAGAGCATCAAGAGTTGACTCAACATATCAAAGAACTCTTTCAATTGCTTTGGTTATTGTGGAACCCAAACCCACACATCCTCAACTCTCCTTAAGCAAACCTCACCTTTAGAATAGTGTCACACAAAACAAGGTTAATAGAAATTCACTCATCTCTCTTAAGAAAAAGTCACAAGTCCGGCTCTAAGTACCATATGCTTGCCCCTTATGTGAGTATCCACTAATGTAAGCTTCATTCAACTCAAGATCATATAGGGCTTTTGTGGAGATATTGTGAAGGCTTTTGGTTCAGGGTAGGAAATGTTTTGGTCTAAGTAGGTTCCATCTTCCCTTAAGCACTTCTTTTGATTCATTTGGCACACATTCACTTGACTCTTTGAGTCATTTCACTTATTTCTAAGGGGTTAGAGAGACACACTGTCACTCTTTCTTATGCATTTCAAACCTTTTCTCCTTTTCCAACTTTCCACACCTTACATTATTTGTTTTGCTTGAATCCCTTTTTATTCTTTTTCACATTGATCATTCTTTTTGTCTTTTTGTTTTTCTTTCTTTTTCATTGCGTTTCCTTTTCTTCATTTTTGTGCCTTTTTACCACTTTGTTGCAATCCTTGTCTCTCCCCCCAAACTTATACTTTTGTCATGTGCTAAAAGAAAGATCGGGTGCCAAGAGAGGGTATCTTTTGGAACAGGTATAGGCTTGTATCATGGTTCTTGAAAGAAAAATGTCTAAGGCTCAAAAGGGTTGACTAGGGATCTTATCATTGGAAGTCTATGGAATTGTTCAAACTATCATTTGGATCAAGGAGAGCTTATAATCATGTCTTAAGTCAAAATTCACTCAGGATTTTGCCTCAACAAACATCCATGGCAAGTTCTAGACCAATGGCTCGGGACTTGAACTTGCAATTCAATTATTCACCACAGAGGCTAAGGGAAAAGACATAGAGTCGGGGACCCACAACGACCTTAGACACGATTTGAGCAGACAATGGTCTCAAAAAAACACTTGATGATTATTGGTCAACACAAGAGTATCAAGGTCACGACTTTCACCATCCTAAATACAACAATTTGTTTTTGACCATGAGATCAAAGAAAAATGTGCTAGGCCCAAGTGAAAACTTGCTTGAGACAACCTTAACTACTAAATATTAAAAACAAAAAAAGAAAAAACGGACTCAAACCCTTAAGAAGGTTGTCATGCCCTCTATCATTGGGAAGAGCCACCCAGTTCACATAACACTCCACCTTTGAAAAGAACCGTGGCATTAAGAAAACCAAGTGCTTATTGTAAACTTTCAAAATAAGAATCTACGAATCACAAATAAGAAGCTAAGAACGAAAAATTTGCGGAAAATAAAATGAATATATACAAGAGGGGATTGAATATACAATAGATGGGATGAATATCTAAAATGTATCATAACTTTATATACAGACCCAAATTGAGATAAAAGTGTAAGAAATGATAAAATATATACAAACCAAAGATGAAAAATAAGGAAAGCATAAAGATTATCAAAAATATATAAAGTCATCCAAAATGTAAGGCCTACCCCCTAAAATGAAAGGTGGCATTGTCCCCAATGCCAACTAGTCTAAATAAAGCATCAAAAAGAGAAAAGGATATAGAAGACTCCCTATGGCCCGTCTGTCTACATAGGCTCATGTGTGGTCCTTGGGTCCTCTCTGTGCTCGGGAACGTCAGACTGGCTCCCAATGGCCTGCTGCTCTACTATTGGGACCTGGGCCTGGATAGACTCTGGAGATGGTTCACCTTGTGGCTGACTGGAGGTAGTCTCCTGTGGGTCTGCTAGCTGGATGACTGCATCACTAGCTCTAGGAATCATCCACCTCCTTTTGGGAGGCCTCTGAGAGTACTCCGGTTGTGGACCAACTGCTGGTACTGGGTCCTGGAGCAGTAAATCTAAAGGCAACTGATCTGCCCCCAGTCTATCAACATCCGCTCTCAACTCCTTCACGGACTCCTTGGGAGCTCGTGTTTTCCTCAGCTTCTTGTGCTCCTTAGAAATCTCCTTGAGAACCTTGTTGTGTGAATCAACTACCTTTTGTGAAATCCTACTAAGTGTCGAGGATTTTCTTCTGGTTGTCTAAAATCTCCTTGAGCTCATCCTCTATCGATTGGGGAACCTGTGGGGATGGATGTGCCGATTGAGCCTTTACAGTGGTAGTCAAGATAGACAACTTGGATGATGTTGTGGACATCCAGTTGTTGATATTGGTAAGATCATGGCTCATTCAGTGGGCAGTAATAGGATGGGCCCGGGAAGATGGAATCTCCGGGATTGCTGAGGTGGATGGATCAGCAGGAATGGCTGCGGATGTGGATGGACCAGGAGGGATATCTGTGGAGGTGGAGGTAGGCTCAGCAGGATCCACTACCGCAACTGGCTCTTCAGACTGGCCAGTTAAAGCAGTAGTTGTACCTTTGAAGTTCTTGCTCTTGAGGTTATCATCCCCTGCATGTTGTACCAGGAAAAGGGGGCCTTCGCTTTGACTTTGACGTCGAAGGGCCTCTTGTCCACCTTCAAATCCCGAAAGTACACAGTGAGGGTACTGGGGAAAGGATAGTTTTTGTCATGCTCGGTACCCACAATTGAGATAATCTTTGATATCACATTCCACATATTGATTGGGTACCCCGCCATGATTGAAGCCACCAATATAGCCCGATGAAATGGAAGGGTGTTTTCGTGAGTCGTGAGGTCCAACCTGCTACATACAAATGTCTCCCACTCCCGTGCCTCAAAGTTCAAACTCCGCCGCAAGATCTTGACTCCAACAGTCAACCAGTCGGGGGTGGTACCTGGGATTTCCAGGTATTGTGCTAGCTAGGGACGAACCTACTCTCCCATTTCCAGCTTCTCCATGTACAGGGTCTCATCCTCCTCATTGAAGCCAAAGTATTCATTTATGGACTTTCCATCAAATAGCACTATCAGATTCTGAACCTTGATCACTTTGGAGCCCTTTTTTATGTGGGCTACATTACTGTAAAATTCTTTGACCATGTGTTCATTGGCATCTATACAATTATCTAGAAAATGGTCCCAGACCACTCTTGTCCTAAACTGCCTCCTCGTGTTGGGATTATAAGGTAACATGTCTCTATCAATCCCATGCTTTGAAATTTTGTGACCCAACACTATGCCCTCCTCAACCATGAAGTGGCATTTTTCCCAATTGAGTACGAGATTTGTGTCTTCACAACGGGCCAAAACTCTATCCATATTTCCCAAACACTTTTCAAATGAATTACCAACCACACTAAAATCATCCATAAAGACCTATAAAATATCTTCCACCATATCGGTGAAAATAGCCATCATGCATCGTTGGAACGTCATCGGGGCATTACACAACCCGAACGGCATCCGAGAGAAAGCAAATGTGCCATATGGACAAGTAAATGTGGTCTTCTATAGATCTTCCAGAGCGATTAAAATTTGATTATATCCCGAATATCCACCCAAAAAGCAATAAAAGGCACGCCTCGCAAGGCGATCACATATTTGGTCAAAGAATGGCAACGAGAAGTGATCCTTGCGGGTCACCTTGTTCAGCTTCCAATAGTCTATACAAACCCTCCATCTGGTAACTGTCCGAGAGGGAATAAGTTCATTGTTGTCATTTGTCACAACAGTCATCCCACCCTTCTTCGGCACACATTGCACCGGAGAAGTCCATGAGCTATCGGAGATAGGGTACACAACCCCGGCTTCTAACCACTTTATTCACCACTTTTTGCATTGCTTCGTTCAACCTACTTTGATGTTCCAAGGAGGGTTTTTCATCATCCTCCAAAATGATCTTGTGCATACATAATGCGGGGCTTATTCCCCGAATATCGGCCAAGGTCCATCCAATTGCCTTCTTCCTCTTTTTGAGCATCGCCAAAGTGGCATCTACCTGCAAATTAGTAAGACACAAGGAAAGATAACTGGTAAAGTAGAACTAGGGCCTAAGAACTCATACCTGAGGTGTGGAGGCAATGACTTCAACTCCAACACCAGAGGTTCCTCAATTGAAGGCTTTGTTGGAGGAGTCTTTCTATTTTCAAGGTCCAAGGATAGCTTCCAAGGCTCATAAGAATAAGAGCACATCCTATGCAAAGCATTCACGCACTCCACTCGGCCCTCTTCATCATTGACATCAAGAGTTAACAACACAGCCTCCAACGGGTCCTCCACATTAATCATAGCACTTTTGTCATCAATTATCACAGTCGTGACTAGATCCACAAATGAGCACACTTTGGTACAATTGGCTGCTTTATTGACTTGCACACATGGAATACTACCTTTTCATGACCCACCCGGAAAGTGAGTTCCCCAGCATCCACATCAACTAGAGTTTTCCCCATATCAAGGAAAGGTCTCCCCAATATGATCAAGACTTCATAGTCCACCTCGCAATCCAATATCACAAAATCTGCTGGCAAGATAAATTTGTCCACCCGGACAAGCACATCATCCACAATACCCAAAGGTTGCTTCATTAATCTATCCGCCATTTGCAAGCTCATGGAAGTTGGCCTTGGTGGCCCAATACCCAAAGTATTGAAAACTGAGTAGGGCATCAAGTTGATACTTGCCCCTAGATCACATAAAGCTTTAGCAAAGTCTGCACTGCCGATAGTGCAAAGGATGGTGAAAGCACCGGGGTACTCCAACTTCGGAGCCATTGAATGTACTATAGCACTAACTTGGTGGGTCATCTTGATATTTTCACAGTCCATGGATCTTTTCTTGGTCACCAAATCTTTCATGAATTTAGCATAGCCAGACATTTGCTCCAAAGCCTCCACCAAAGGCACATTGATGGATAAGCTCTTCATTATGTCAATGAGCTTTTTAAACTGATTCTCACTTTTCTACTTGGCTAGCCTTTGAGGATATGATCGAGGTGGTTCAGGCAAGGGTGCCTTAACTTTTGGCACGACTGGCTCCGGCATGTCAATTACGTGTTCCCTATACGGGTTCACATCACTTTGCGTTTCCACCTCGGCATATTGAATATCAATCCTCACATCTTCATTCATATTTTCATCAACCACATTCTCAACCACCAAAGGAACTTCATCTTCTTGCAACTCAACTTCATCACCCAAAACTTGTTTTGTTTGGAGGCATTCACATCACCGCCTCGTTCACTCCTAGTGGTCACCGTCATAACATGATTATTCCCGTCCTTCGGGTTCACTACCATATCACTTGGTAGAGCACCCTTAGGGTGTGTATTCAAGGATTGAGAGAGTTGACCTAGTTGCACCTCCAAATTTCTAATGGAAGTATTGTGAGAAGACAGTTGAGCATCCGAACCCGCATTCTTCTTCATCATTTTTTCGAACAACATTTCAATTCTACCCATATCATTGCTAGAAGAACTAGAACCTTGGAAAGGAAAAGATGATGAATTGCATGGTTTTTGGTACATTGGGGGCTTTGGAAAACTTGCCCCTGATTTCCTTGGTTATTATTCCACCCACCTTGGTGGTTGTTGTTTCCACCCCAATTGTTGTTATTTTCCCAATTTCCTTGATTGCTCCGATTGTTGCCTTGATTTCCCCAATTCGAATTTTGATTACTGTTTCCCCAATTGTTGTTCCTTTATTGATGATTGTTCCAATTATTGTTACCTTATTGTTGATTGCCACAATTACCTTGGGACCTCCATTATTGTTGTTGGTTGGGAGAATTGCCTCTTTAGCCTTGATAATTGTTCACATATTGTACCTCTTCATTTTGCCCATCATAGACATCATCTTGAAATCCACTACCATTATTGTCACATTGATCTGAACTACTTTGGTATTGTTGACCTCTTGCCTTCTTTGGTTCACTAGCATATTAACACCCTCCATATCATTCACTTGGCGAGGATTTTGGACTTGTTGCAACTACGCCTTTACTAGTTGGTTCATGGTAGTTGTCAATTTCGCTATCGCTTGCCCATGGTCATGTAACTCTTTGTGCAAATGAGTGAGGGTCACCCTAGGGAACAGTGACTCTACTTTTCCATGCGGATGATGTATCTGCCATCACATCAAGAATGGCACAAGATTCATCATATGTCAACTTCATAAAATTACCCCCAGCGAGTTGATTGACTATGCATTGATTTGTAATATTGATGCACCGGTAGAAAATTTGTTGCAACATATTCTCCGTCATGTCCTTGTTGGGGTAATCCTTCCCCGTGTTCTATATCTCTCCTAAATCTTATGTAAAGGTTCGGTGGGCTCCTGCTTGAAAGCCAATATCTCATCCCGCAAAGCCGCCATATGTCCCGGTGAGAAAAATTTGACAATGAACTTATCCGCCAACTCATACCAAGTTGTAATAGAATGGTTGGGAAGTCGTTCAAGCCAATCCAATGCTTTCCCCCTAAGTGAGAATGGGAAAAGCCTTAATCAAAGTGCATCTTCGCACATATTGGTTTGCTTGCTCCCCCAACAGTTATCCACGAACCCCTTGAGATTTTTGTAAGCATTCCTACACTACTCTAACAATGTGAGCATCGTATTAGTAATTTGAAAATTGCCCACCCAGATTCGGGGTGGGACAATTGCACTTGCATAGCCTTGGTTTGGGAGCACGCGCGGAATCGCTCTTGGAAGTGGCGGAGGAGGGTCTGGAATATTTTTATTAACATTAGCCTGGTGGCCTCGTTGTGGTCCAGGAGGTACACGAGGCACCTCATCCTCTCCAATATCACCAACCTCCTCCCCTGCAAGCACGTTTCCAAGAAGGTCATTATCATTTAAAGCCATTTGGTACCTAAAGTATTGACACACACAAATTAGTAACAAAGAAGGAAAGAAGAACAATACACAAAACTAACAAAATAGATAGCCAAAACTGTTAGCTCCCCGGCAACGGCGCCAAAAAGTGATCGCGTTCTACTCCGCACCACTAATTAAGTAGCAAGAGAGGGTCGGAGTAGCTTTTACCCAATTTTGGGTCGAGATCGATATCCACAGAGAGTTAGAATTGGAATCGAGTATCTATCTAGTTTAGGATTGCATATGTATTCTTAATTACACTTCTATTCATTTTTGTTTTTTTTGTTTACTTCTACTATTATCAAACTACAATTGGTGATTGCAACTAAATTATGCTAGGAGTTATAATGCTACGAGTTGTTCAAATAGGTTTAAAAAGCACTAGGGTAGTGACTCCGCCTAGGTGGTCAATTGACGGGTACTTGAGTCTAAGGCACGTTTTACATATTTAGTGAGTATGATATAATCGTTGCACTAATTTACCCACTCTATACCTCTCGATGGTTCAAGTGATTTTGCCCAATTGACTCTCTCAAGACCAATTGGGTATGCAAATTTGCACAAGCAACTAGGGTCCAAATCGGGTATTGCTCTCTTGAGGTTTATTTACCCTTTAGTTGGGGCTATCAATCTCTTGAGTACGCCGCAATTCCTTGTTGGACCAATTTTGGAGACTTAGGCTCTCTCTCTCAAGTAAAGCTCAAGTCAACTCAAAATAAACTAGTGTTTGCAACCATTAATTCAGAAATTAACCATGAGATTGGCCCAAATAACAAACAACCATAGTCAAATTAGCCCTAAAATACAAGACCCATCAATTACCCACACTAGGGTTGAGCCACAACCCTAGCTAATGGGTTCAGCTACTCATAATTGAAGAAGAAAAACAAGAAATAGATGAAGATAAACTCATATTAATTAATCACTAAGTTAAACACAAAGATTCAATGATTAAAAGTAGCTAAAAATGCCCAGAATAGCTAAGAATCTTGAACCCACGAGTGCAGCTGCTTAATTACAATATCTAATACCCTAAAATGGAAAAAGAATCTATTTATACTAAGCTGAAAAATATGGACAAAAATGCCCCTGCGGGATTAGTGCGGACCGCACAGAATGGATTGCGGCCGCACTAGGACTCTTGGCTTTAAAATCCAGCTCTCTAAACTCAAGCTCCACGGACTGCACAAAATGGACTACGGTCGCGGTGACTTCTAGTGCGGTTCGCACAAAATGGTTGCGGACCGCATTGGCTTGAAAGCTCCAAACTGCAACTTCTTTGAATATTGGCTCCGCGGACCGCACAGAATGGTAGTGCGACTGCATGGGCTCCAGTGCGGACCACACTAAATCTAGTGTGGCCGCATTGCCTTTTAGCATGAACACCTGCTCTCTGAACCTCCTAGTGCGGACCGCACAAAGTGGTGTGCCACCGCACTGGACCTATTTTGCCTGACTTGTCTTGTCTTTGGCACTCGTGCAAGTTTCACTCCTTTTGAGTTGATCTTTGATATCTTGTCACTTTGTTGATCAAACCTGCAATCAAGTACAACTTATGAGCCTTTTGGGACTATTTTGTATGAATTTCTAATCAAAGCATGAGCAAGAAGAAGTATAAAGTGCGTCAAAATCCCTAGTTATAAAGTATATTCATATGAAAGTCTAAGAATTTTTCTTTTAATTTTTCATTGCCTTTGGTTCTTTAATAAGACATTATTAAAAGAGATATGAATACTGTTAAAAAGGTCTTTTGCCAGCATAATAAATGAGAGATATACATTCTCTTAGCAGGGAGTTCCACTATTTACTAAGGATACTAATCTACTGACAATTACAGTACCTTCGAGCAATTATCTACTATGAGTTGTTTAGCGAAGAGTTTTGACGTGTCTGCTTATTTGTCATTACATTTCAAAACAAGTGCATCTTTGGAATTTCAATTGCGTCTAGTTGTTGTATTAGTATGCTTCTTCCTAAGTCCTTACGTGTTCTTTCCATCTATCCGAGTTATCCCCATCCATGAACTATTTCCACTCTTCAATTCTCCATTTCTTTGCTTCTCTTGCGTGCTTTTTCTCCTTCCATCTATCTCTGTGAATTTGCTGATTGTTTTATACCACCAGTATCGAGCGCTATCCAGAATATGTGATTTTTAGTTGTAATCTCTCATCTTTGAATGGCTTACATTACTTTAGGTTGGTATGTAAATTAGTATATGAAATTTCAGTTATATTCTTTGTATTTCTATTTATAGTTTCTGTGGGTGTTCCATTGTCTTTATTTTATGACTTCAATTTCCTCTTATTTCTTTCTTCAATTTAATGAAGTTGCGTTTCCCTCAGATTCACTTCAACTTTTTTTATTTTGCAAGGAATAACCTAGACTCTTGATTTGACTTCCGTTGGTCTAACTTTTTCGGAAAATGCTTTATTAATGAATTTGAGCAAGGTAAGATTATCCTTCCATGTCCTCCCTGTTCTTAGAAATACTCAGAATAATTCTCTTTTCTTTTATTATTTTTTCATTTAAGGGTGGGGGATGAGATTTCAGTATAGCTTTTGGATTTCAAAGTGCGTTTCTGACATTTGTCGTTGCATTTTGTGTGGACCTAAAATTGCTGATGTTTTGGATATGGTTACACAAATTACTTTCAATACAAAGGTTGTAACGACCCGACCGGTTGTTTTAAATACTAGCGCTCCGTTCAGCAGTCGAAGGCCATGAACAACTTCATTTCAGGTATTATGACTTGTACGCATGGTCGGAATTTAATTTTGGGAAGTTCGGGGTTGATTTGGGAAGAGAACTCTCATTTCGGAAGCTTAAAGTTGAAAGAATGAACTAGGATTGGAATTTTGATTAAACGACCTCGAAATCGGGATCTGAAGGTTCTAGCGAGTTCGTATGATGATTTCAGACTTGGGCGTATGCCCAGAGTGGGTTTTGGATAACCCTGGAGCGTTTTGACGCCTATTATGGAAGTTAGTATTTTAGAAGAAATTTCATAAGTTTGGTTTGAAGTGAATTTTGGTGTTATCAACGTCTGTTTGGAATTTCGAGACTGTGAATATCCCCGTATAGTGATTCTGGAGTTGGGGGCGTGATCGGAAGTAAATTCGGAGGTCCGTAGACCATTTTAAAGCCATTTGGCTAAAGATAGAAAGTTGAAGGTTTTAGGAAACTTTGACCGGGGGGTTGACTTTTTGATATCGGGGTCGGAATCAAATTCCGAAAGTTGGAGTAGGCCCGTAATGTCAAATATGACTTGTGTGCAAAATTTGAAGTCAATCGGGCATGATTTGATAGGTTTAAACATCGGAAATAGAAGTCGGAAAGTTCAAAGTTCATAAAGTTTGGATTGGAGGTCGATCGATGATTTTAGCGTTGTTTGATGTGATTTGAGGCCTCGAGTAGGTCCTTAATGTGTTTTGGGATTGGTTGGTATGATTGGTTGAAGTCCCAGGGGCCTCAGGTGGAATCCGGGTGGTTAACGGATAAAAAAAATGGAATTTTGGAAGGCTGAAGGATGCTGCTTCTGTCATAACCGCATCTGCGGTTCTTGGACCGCAGATGCGGTCAAAATCTTGCAGAAGCGGAAGGGGCCAGGCCCAAGGAAAAATCGCAGAAGCGGTTCCACTTAAGTGGCACCCAGACCGCAGAAGCGGTCAGCCTCCTCAAGCCCAAAACCGCAGAAGCGGTTAGAAAGTCGCAAAAGCGGAAATTTCTTTGCAGAAGCGAAAATTGCTGAAGGCAGAGGAGTTATTTTAAAGTCGGGATGTGTTCATTCCACTCATTTTCTTCACTTCATTTGGCGATTTTTGGAGGTTCAAAGGAGGCTCTTCGTCAACAATGTTAAGGTAAGTTATTCTCACCCATTATGAGCTAAATACATTAATTATGTATGGATTAGGGCATGAGAATTAGAGTAAATATTGGGGTTTTAGTTGGAAACCTAGAAAATTATAATCTTTGATTTTAGTCACGATTTCGAGTATGGAATTAGGAGAAAATCATATATTTGAGTTCCTAAGCTCACGGGTAACCTTTGTCTTCGAGAAATTTTGGATTCCGAGCACGTGGGGGCATTTTGGTA